>JAOTQK010051979.1:0-13952 GCA_025642025.1 Rhododendron ferrugineum | reverse complement strand
GGGGGGGGGGGGGGGGTGGGAAATGCCAATATACAAAATTGCTGTTGGGAATCCGGGAGAGGCAAGCCATCCTGACGCTCTCAAGGCAGCGTTGGCTGAGTTCATCTCAATGCTCATTTTTGTTTTTGCAGGCGAAGGTTCTGGCATGGCCTTTAGTAAGTTCTTTCTAAAGACATCATATATATTCTAGTTTAGGACGAGGAACAGTCTTTTTTTTATATTATCAAACAGGTGTCTTTCTTTAACTTTGGTATACAAAAAAGAACGAAACACACAAACAAAACATGCCAACATTGTCTAAAATTTTTATTCAACTAGAAAGAATGTGCATAATGCACCACAAAGTACACGGATTCTACACAATTAAGTGATGAGAAAAACGTACCCAAAGTGCTCTTCCACACCCCTTCCAAAGCTGATGGAGGGCAATGTGTATTGCATGCACTTCAATAAATGGGCATGTTTTTTTGCTGAAATAAGAGCTCGATGGTTGTTTCAATTTCTAATAAATAACTTAGATCTTAAAAAAAAAACATCTATCCATCCGCAAAATTTTTCATATGCAATGATTGAATAAATCATGTTGTATGATGTGATAAAAAAAAAAGAAGAAAAAGGTCAAGTCAGAAGAGATTTACTGAAATAAAAAAATATGCAATGTGGATTTAGTACTTATTTATAATTTATAATTTTCAAACTTAAAAATAATAGATTTACTGAAATAAAAAAATATGCAATGTGGATTTAGTTTTATAGATCTCGACGAGATATATCAAATCCTGCAAAAAAAATTGAAAAAATATTTTCGTAAACTCATTATTTTTAAACTTGAAAATATGTTTTTATTTTTTAAGTACTTATTTTGAAATGTGGAACGGGCCTAACAATTACATGGCATCATCCTAATAAGTACTAATCAATTATGTTGCCGTTGTCCTCTATGTTTTCATGAACTATTAATTTATGGATTCAACGTTAACTGACTCGTGCGAAATTAATTAAGCACTCATAAATTGGTGGATGAATTTGACAGACAAACTAACCAACGATGGGTCGACGACTCCGGCAGGCCTTGTGGCTGCGGCGTTAGCTCATGCGTTTGCTCTGTTTGTGGCGATTTCGGTTGGTGCAAATATTTCAGGAGGTCACGTTAATCCCGCTGTGACATTCGGGGCCTTTCTTGGTGGCAACATCACGCTATTGAGGGGCATCTTGTATTGGATTGCTCAGTTGCTGGGTTCAGTTGTTGCTTGCTTGCTTCTTAAGTTCGCCACCGGGGGATTGGTAAGACGAAATGAATAATTACTGTCATTTGAGTCTTATGTCACAGCTTTTCCCAATATTTTAATAACATGTAATCATTGACACGTTATATCGGCATGATAAATTATCAAAAGAAAAAAGAAAAAGAAAAAAAGGTGAACTTACCATTCAAATTAACCACGTGTGATCCAATCCGTTCCACCAATATTCCCATTCACTGGGGCTCAATATATACATGGACATGATGCCTATCCAATAAATAAATAAATAAATAAATTACATGGACATGATGATTTACAATTGAACGTTAATATCACGTGTCAATAAATACTAGTTGCGGTGATTTCTTTTTTCAGCATTGTCATTTTTCTAATGCTATAGGAGAATTTGAGTTTGACGAAGGTTATTAAATGGTTCGGATTGTCTCGAGTCTTGTATTTGGACTGGACCTGACAGTCCACATCTCAGTCATCCATTTTGACATTCAGTGGTAAAAAATTGCTAATAGTTTTTCACTGGTAAGAGACCAATCTTTTTGTTAAAAAACTTTACAATTCCAAACCATTGATCGTCTAGATTATTTAATGATAGAGATTTTGAACTGTTCGATTCAATCCAAATACAAGACTGGAGAGGATCCAAAGCCATACTAAACTCATGGGGCCCACAATTATGGAGGTCAAGATTAATCTTGGGAAATGATTTTACCACACATTTTTTTGTTAACGCCACACCCTGTAAGTGTATTTTTACACCAAAAAATACACTTGCAGAGTGTAGCGTTAACAAAAAAAGGTGTGGCAAAATCACTAGCCTTAATCTTTTATGCGTCCAATTCAATAATAACTAGTACATATCTCACATTAAATTCGATCCATGCTCCAGAAATGATACTAACTGGACCTTATCCATGATTTGCTGTAGGAAACTTCTGCATTTTCCCTCTCCTCTGGCGTCTCCGCCTCAAATGCACTTGTGTTCGAGATCGTGATGACATTTGGCCTCGTCTACACGGTGTACGCAACAGCAGTCGATCCCAAGAAGGGTAACGTGGGCATTGTTGCGCCCATTGCAATTGGTTTCATTGTTGGTGCCAACATCTTAGCCGGTGGGGCCTTCGATGGTGCATCCATGAACCCAGCAGTCTCTTTTGGGCCTGCCGTGGTTAGCTGGACCTGGACCAACCAATGGGTGTATTGGGCCGGCCCGCTTATTGGTGCTGCCATTGCTGCGCTTATCTACGATAACATCCTAATTGGTGACAATGGTCATGAGCGACTACCCACAACTGATTATTAGGAATTTCTGTTTGTTTTGTCTGTCTGTCTGGAGCGTGTTGAATAATGCTTGGGGGGAAACAAATTGTTCAGGGGAGGGCTACGGAGTCATTTGGATGAACTTCTTCAAATTGGTTGATGTTTTAGTCATTTGTGTTTTAATTTCTCTCGTGTTTGAGGCTATCATTTTGTGCCAGGGTTTCTTGGTTGTTTTCGAAGGTCCAATCAAATAATATTCCTTGTTTGCAATCACAAATTCAATGTTGAAACTTGTAATCGACCTAATACTGAGTTCTAACAGGTGCCCCGTGAAATCTTTGAATTTTTCACGAAAAAGATGTAACTTTACTATATAAAGATTGATTATTTGGAGTTCCCTGTTCATGGGAATCGAGTTAAGATCAGAATCTGAATTCGTATTCGGGTTTGGACTCGGATCCAAGTTGGGACTCGTCGGCTCGGACCTGAATTGTCTGTGGCTAACAAATCGATTGGAATAGTCTATCCCAAAATAACATTCCCTTTGTTCCACTATCCGTAGCTAGTCGGACCAACCTGCATTTCTTGGTAGATTGGAGGTGGGCCGGGGGATTGAAGAAAAAACATGCACCATCAGTCGTAATTGTAGGTGGGAAAAAACAAACAGTACCTAGAACAACACTGGACTGCAACGGCTCACGTGCTGTTCGATCGGAACCCTAATATGCAAAACAGACAAGGGTGAGCGCACCTTCGCCTCTCGTGGCAAATGCCCTCCTATGCCTAAGTTAGTGTCTCGTACTGGAATAAACCCTAATTATTGGTGGGTAAGTATGGGATGAATGAAACTTATTGCGTACCTTTTGCATCTAGGTTTACCTTGTATTTATAGATACACATTTGCTTGCTCTCCAAGCATCCTTATTGCCTTAAGTTTCCTATCTCGCACAGGAAAGCTAGTCTTCCGGGGACCCTCTGCCCCAATTAGCCGAGATCCCTCACTCATAGGAATTCCTCTCCCTATCGGACTCGTTCCTTACTCAGACTGTCTTCTTACTTATCTTAACTAGTTATTGGGTTCTTCTTCTAGAACATTCCTACCGTCTTATCACTTAAGACTAGTTTCTAGAGAAATCTCCATCTGTTCGGCCCTCTTATTGCCGAATAGACTATGTGAATCTACGACTTCTCATGTCCTTGGTCATCCTCTTCCGAACAGACAGCCTGGTCCAACGACTCCTCATATCATTGGACCTAATCGCCGTCCACCGTCTTACAGTGCATTTCACCCTACTTTATTTACTTATATGGACCCCGTATATCACGTGTTTGGCCACTAATTGTACCTGTTTGGGAATACCTCCCTACAATTGCTCCCCAGCTTTGCTCGTTGCCACTGTTCGGGGGCTTCGGGTAAAGCTAGAAATAGACCTGGAGCCGAACTCTTTAGGTCCCGCGCAATCACGACATCTGTACTCATTGATGCCTTTTGACACTTTAGTCATTATATCTTCTTGAGGTAATAACTCCACGTGGCGTATTTCGTACAGCTTGCATTTAATTCGAATTGATGTTCCATCAGAACGGCGTTACCATGGCTCTCTCACAAGCCCTCAATCCGTTACTTTTCATGTAACCGCGTCAGAGGCATCGTTTCGCCTCTGTCCGTTCCCCTTTGAACTCCAAAAAGGGATCTTTTTGGCTTTTCACCTATAAAACCGAATCTTATCTTTCTCTCTCTAAAAACCAAGCGAAAAGTTCACCCCACCTCCGCCATCGCTGCCGTCTGTAGTCTCAATTGCATTCCAGGCAACCTCTGCAACGTCCTCGTAAGACTCTTATTCTCTTTTCTTTTTCCATTTCATTCTGAGATTTCATTCTCAGATCCTTCTGCATCTAGGGTTTCGTTCGATCCCACTTCCAAATTTCAATTTGTTTTTCATGCTTTTCAAGTTCGTCCATGGCGTATGAGGGTGATAGCGGCCCCAAACCTGGTAAATTTAGGAAGCTCTGCAAAACCCCTACTGTAATGGCAGCTTTTAGGACCAAGTATAATGTCCCTGACAACGTAGGATTTGAACTCGCCCCCTTAGGTGCAGAGAAGAACACAGGTTCATGGGATAGAACTTGTATCCCTATTGTTGCCATTGTTGAGGGCAGAGTTCATTTCCCCCTTGACCCACTGCTTCGTCGTGTGTTAAACTGGTACCGTCTTACGCCCATGCAAGTGTCCACTAACTTCTTCAAATTAGTGATGGGGGTTGTAGCCCTAAACAGGATCCTAGGAACCCAACTAGGAATCTGGGATATCCAGTGGTGGTATAACATCGTGCTAAACCCCGAACACAACACCTACTATTTCAAAGTAAGAAAAGCAGAGAAGCGTTTCGTTCTTAACTTGCCAGATTTTGCTCGTGATCACGAGATGAATTTCCTCTATGTTACTGGAGCTTTCGAACCAATGGGGGAAGATGGCCAGGTGGTGGGTTTCCATTCCCCCACGAATGGGGCTACCCACGTATGCTCATAATTTGCTTCTTTATTATTGTAAATGTTCTTTCTTTTCTGCATTCTTTTTGCATCTCTAATTGACTTTTGTGCTTGCTCTTTCAGCAACAATGCTAACAAGCGTCCAAGAAGGGAACCAAGCTACGTCCGAACAACGGATATTAACAGGGTTCTCAAATACAAAGGTGAACCGAGCACCTCAACGGCTGGTCGAGGTCACAACGCTGATGTTTTGTTGGGATACAACCCTGCATACAAGGGGTTCATTGACAGAAGACTAAGCAACCCGAGCGCCAGTGCTGCTTCCACCTCGTCAGCTCCCCAATCGAGGAATCAGAAGTCCGATACAGGAGTAACGTTCGCCTGGCAGTTAGGTGAGGTCCCTATTTCTGAAGGCGTCCCACTGCCTCGTGTGGTTTTTAGAAGGTCTACACACCGTCGTCCCGAACAGACAGTTCTGGACCGAGATACAAGCCAATCTTCTTCTTCGGGCTATTCTCCATCCCCTCCTAATTCAGGTACCATGACTCGTCAACCCCTAAATTTGAGCTCCCTCCTTACGATATCCTCCCGGGGATGTGGTTCCTCCGACAGAGCTCCTTCAACCGGCCATGTGCCTCTGCCTCCCCAACGCACCAGAGGAGCCTCGACCCGGAGTAGTTCATCTCCTCAGGGGTCTGACACTGTGCTGGATGTCGGGGACGCTCATCAGGACAAACGTCCTAGAAACCAAGAGGTTGGGGATACAGCGGCCCAGGCTGCTTCCTCTATTCAGCAACCTCACTCTCCGAGCACCCAGGTGACTCCTTAGACATGGGCCCCTTAACTCATCAGAGGGGACTGTCCAATCAATATTGGGAACAGTGCAAGTTCATCTGAGACCGCACTGGCCCTTGCACAAGGCTTGCTGCTTTCGGTGGACATGCAGAAGGAGTCCACATCCCCTTCTGATCGGCTAGTGTCCACTGGGCTCGTCAGTGGAATTAAGTTAATTTGCTTTATTCGTAGCCCAAGTTAACTCTCTTTGTAGTTTGCAGATTTCTAACTCGGTGTTATGTATTTGGTACCTTTTAGTTCATCCAAAAGATGGTCACGCTTGGCCAGAAGTTTCAAGAGGCTGAAGCTGAACGAATTAGACTTCTAAATGACAACACCAGGCTGCTGCGGACCGTCTCTAGATTGGAGAGAGAGAGAGACAAAGCGAAATCGAATGTTGATGAAATGAAAGGAAAACTTGAGGCAGCTGAGGATAGCCTTAATCAGGCACTGTCTGAAATAGACAGTGCCAAGAAAGGAGCTTATGAAGATGGCTATCAAAAAGGCTTTGATGCTACTACTGCTAGTTCCGTGGAGCAGATGCCTGCAATATAAGACCAAATCTGGGCCGCAGGCTGGGAGGCATAACCAAGGCTGGGATTGCAGAAGACTCCCCACTATGGGTGGAGAATGATTTGCCCAGCAGTGTCCTTCAGTCATCTCATGTTCCCGAGGAGCACCCTCAAGAGGATGTCAAGCAGTAGATTGACGAATTTGTTGATGCTGACGAGGACATCCAAATGGAGACTCAAGATGTTCCAATTGAGCATTCACCTGTTCGGGAGGCCAACAATGAGACAATCAACCTGGAGGAAAATGCTGGTGCTGGTGGGCCCAACACTGCAGTGAACGCTGAGGTTGCGAATGAGACCACCCTAGAGGTCCAGAACCTGGATTGAAGAGTAAGTTTTTGCCCAGTTCCTCAAAACATTTTGAACAATGTTGCAGGTCCTGTGAGACCGTAGTGTTTTAGCCCTGCGAGGCACCAGTATTTTCCACTCCTTTGTCGTCATTTTGATAAAACAGGTATTCAGCCCTCTGTGGCATGACAATATGTTTTACTCGGCCACTCGTGGCCATAAACTCACGTCTTTATTTTTATAATATTCTGGGTATCTCATACCTCTATGCAATCGTTTACTCACCTATATATATTTCACATATGATTACTTACACATGTTCGGGTGCACTTACCTATATAAGTATTTCATACTTACCAGACATAGTTTCGTTATGCCTCGACCCAAGTGTTTCATACTTGGAAGACCATGCATTTTTATGTGTGCAGTACAAGTGTTTCATACTTGTGAAATCTATAAGTTTTTCATGCTTAGTCAGATTACGTATGCAGTACAAGTGTTTTCATACTTGCTTATTAGTGTTTCATACTCAAACAAATTGTTAAGTTTCGTCGTACTTAGCAATCTGTGCATATGTACGTATGCAATACAAGTTTTTCATACTTGTACAGTCTAAGTTTTTCATACTTAGGCAAATGATACGTGTATTCGTACATTGCAAGGCATTCATACCAATTCCCTGCTCCCCAATACGAAAAAAGGAAAACAAGGCTTTGTTCGTATTTACAGAATAAAAAATAAACCGAAGAAACTAGAAACAAAATTTTTGAAAGATCATTATATTGCAGAAAATGTGACTTTATTCATAATCCTGGAACTCAAGGGGGCGTTACGCGTACCCCTTGCAACTAATTAAAAATAAAAAACAAGGGAATATTGTTCATAATTCCCACACAGTTTACGTGATCCTAAAACAGAATAAAAAGTAAACCGAAGTCTTTTAAACGAAGAACTTTCTCAAATTATGGACATTCCAGGGTCTTGGCACCGGGTTCCCGTCCAGGTTTGCCAACTCATAGGCCCCAATACCCACAATTTCAGTCACTCGATACGAGCCTTCCCAATTAGCCCCCAACTTGCCCTCGTTCGCCACTTTGGTATTGCCAAGCACCTTTCGTAGTACAAGGTCTCTAACACCAAATTTCCGTGGGTGAACGTGTTTGTTGTAGCTCTTCATTAGCTGTTCCTGATTGGAGGCTAAAGGCACCAGGGCCTTTTCTCTCCTTTCCTCGGTAAGGTCGAGCTCTATTTCTAGGGCCTTGTCATTTCCTCCACTTTCGACCAAGGTTGTTCTGTTGGTGGGCAAACCAACTTCTAATGGTATAACTGCCTCTGTACCATATGCCAAAGAATAGGGGGTCTCCCCCGTAGACCTCCTAGGCATTGTTCAATGTGCCCACAGAACCAGTGGTAACTCATCGGGCCATTTCCCCTTTACTTTATCCAACCTTTTCTTGATCCCATCAAGAATGGTCTTATTTGATGCCTCTGCTTATCCATTACTCTGGGGGTAAGCTGGGGTTGAATAGAAGTTTCTTATGCCATACTGAGAACAGAAAGTTTTGAATTTCTTTTGGAACTGTGCCCCGTTATCTGTAATCAAAGAATAGGGTACCCCAAAACGAGTAATTATGCTTTTCCAAACGAACCTTTCTATCATAGGCTCTGTAATTTTGGCCAGAGGCTCCGCCTCGATCCACTTCGTGAAATAATCTGTTGCTACCAACAGAAATTTCCTGTTCCTAGTTGCTTTGTGGAGTGGACCCACGATGTCCATCCCCCATTGAGCAAACGGCCAAGGACTAGTCAATGACACTAGATCCTCGGCTGGTGTTCTAATCATAGGTGAAAACTTTTGACACTTTTCACAAATTTTCACATAGACCTTAACATCCTCCTGAATATGTGGCCACCAATACCCTTGGGTTATTGGTTGATGGGCTATTGATCTGCCTCCTGCATGGCTCCCACAAGTCCCTTCATGAATCTCGTGAAGGAATTTTTGCACCATTTCTTCTTGGTGCCTTGTTCCTCTGTAGTAGTTGTTCAGCTTCCCTTGATGTCGTATTGCTATGTTGTTGCTAGTCCTCAGTGTTGGTTATCTTTTGGTCATCTCTGACCATGACTATTTATACTATTTCCTAGTCTGGCGGGATGTGCCAGGTAGTAGTTCAATTTCATGTTATTTCTACTCGTCTTACTTCATATCATATCCCGTTGTACTATCCTTCCGCTTAGATGGATAGTGCAACGGGGGTATGATCTCTATACACATGGCACTTTTGTTATTTTATTTACTCTACCCTACTCTCCATGTGGGTTGTGCATGGTTTATCGCACTTTTTTCAATCTTCTTTTTTTCTTTTCTTTTCCTCCTGGGGTATGCCCCTTGTAGGCTGTACATTCGGTTAACCTTTTTTTTTAATTTCAAGATAATTTACCCAAAAAAAAAGGGTCTAGTAAAGGATTTCCTATACAACTTCCCTTCTGGGGACAACCAAAACCTTGCAGATTTGGTCTTAATCTTATGAGCTTCTTTTTTATCAAAAGGGAGAGTTTCATCTCGTAAAAACTCCACAATCGGATCCATCCAACTTGGTCCCTGGTTCACGTCCAAGACCAACTCCAAACTTCTTCCAATGCTCAGCTCACTAAGATGATCGATTGCTACCTTCTGTTTGAACTCAGTTGGAACAGCTGCAGCCAACCAAGCCAAAGAATCTGCATGAGAATTCTTTCCAGAACTTATTTGCTCGATATATACTTTTTCGAAAGTATCGAGTAAGTCCTTGGTTGTCTCCAAATAAGCCACCATTTTGTCACTCCGAGCTTCGTACTCCCCGGACAGCTGATTCACCACAAGCTGTGAATCACAGTACATCCTGATTTATTTAACCTTCAAAGTCTTTGCACTTTTGAGGCCAATCAGGAGAGCCTGATATTCTACCACGTTATTTGATGCGCTGAAGCCCAGCCGAACAGACAACTCAATCATTACTCCTTCAAGGGGAAAAAGTATGATCCCAACCCCTGAACCAGCGTTACAAGCCAAAGCATCAACAAATAACTTCCATTCCTGCGGGTCCTGTTCGGCTGATTGCTTGTTTTGTTTCACTGGCAGCCCAGATGCCCCTTCCCTTTTCATGGGTGGCTGGGGTGCTTCTGTTGGTGAAAACTCCGCCACAAATCAGCCAACGCTTGGACCTTTATCGCAGTGCGCGGCTGAAAGTCGATATCGTACTTACTTAACTCAACGGACCAAGTCGAGATTCGCCCTAAGAAGTCTGCTTTTCGTAGCAGTGACTTTAATGGGAATTCAGTATAGACCATAACCTTATGGCTTCGGAAATAATGAGGTAACTTCCTTGTAGCCGCCCTTAATGCAAGGACCAGCTTCTTAAGGGGCAGATATCTCATTTCTGCACTCAGCAACGTTTTACTCACATAATATACTGGGATTTGTTCGGATCCCCTATCCCTTAATAGAATCGCACTCACAGCATGTTCAAAAATTGCTAAGTACAAAACCAAAGACTCACCTGACTCTGGAGTTGACAGGAGTGGGGCTTCTGCCAAATACTTCTTCAAATCTTGAAAAGCCTGTTTGCATTCTGCTCCCCATTCATATCCTTCTCTTTTTTTCAACAACTGGAAAAAGGGCCTACACTTATCACTTGACCCGCTAATGAATCCATTGAGGGTTGCTGCCATCCCAGTTAACCAAAGACCTCCTTCGTTGTCCTAGGGCTCTGTAGCCTTTATAAGGCTGTTATCTGATTAGGATTTGCCTCAATCCCTCTTATGGTCACAAGATGGCCTAGGAATTTCCCAGAACCAACTCCGAACGCACACTTCGAGGCGTTGAGTTTTAGTTTGTACTTTCCCAAGATCTCGAAGGCCTCCTTCAAATCCGTGGTGTGTCCCTGTCTGGTTTTACTCTTCACCACCATGTCGTCTATGTAAACTTCCATAGTTTTGCAAAGCAGCCTTTTGAACATGATGGTTGCGAGTCTCTGATACATTACCCCTACATTCCTTAGCCCGAAGGGCATGACATTATAACAGTACAGCCCTCGTGGTGTAATGAAAGAAGTCTTCTCTTGATCAGGCCCAAACATGGAAATCTGATGATATCCTCGATATGCGTCGAGGAAACTCATCTATTCGTATCCAACAATTCCATCACCAACTGGTCAATCCTGGGAAGAGAGAAGCTGTCCTTTGGATAAGCCTTGTTCAAGTCGGTGAAATCTTCACAAACACGCCACTTTCCATTCTTCTTTTTCACAACTATAGTGTTGGACAGCCATTCCGGATAGTAAACCACTCGTATTGCTTTGGCCTCCAACAGACGATCTACTTCTTTGATTATAGCATCAACATGCTGCACAGCTGCCCTTCTTTTCTTCTGGATGACAAGCTTATGCTGAGGATCTACGTTTAGGTGGTGGCAGATCACATCTGCATCTACTCTTGGCATCTCCTCTGGTACCCAGGCGAACACATCAGCATGTTTCTTTAAGAAACCCACCAATTTGGCCTCTTCCTCTGCTGGCAGTGATTCCCCAATTAGAAATTATTTTTCAGGATTAGTCTCGTTGATCTGTATTTTCTTTAAGCCTCTAACCATTTTTTCCGCTGGATTTCTTCCTACATCCTCGATAGTCGATTGATCTGGTACTTCTATCGTGTGAACCTGATGGGCCTTTGGGACCTTCTTTACAATGGAAATCAAGCACTGCTGTGCTACCCTCTGATTTCCCTTGATCTGTTCGACCCCATTGGATCCTGGGAATTTCACCATCTGGTGATAAGTAGAGGAAACAGCCCTCATCTTATGCAACCAGGTCCTCCCTATAATCGCGTTGTAGGAAGAAGGAACATCTACAACCAGAAAGTCAGTCCTCAAGACTACTGTTCCAGCCCAAACATGCAACATTACCTTTCCAAGGGGCCAAACGGTTCTTGCACCAAAACCAACCAAGGGTGTTGTTGATTGCTCTAGGTCTGTTTGAGCCAATCCCAATTTCTTGAATGCATCGTAATATAGTACCTCTGTACAACTCCCTGAATCCACCAGGATTCTCTCAATGTCATATTCCCCAATTCGTAGGGTTATGACCAAAGCATCATTATGGGGCACTTGGATTTCTCTTAAGTCCTCAGCTGTAAAAACTATGCCCTCGTTGCATATGTTGTTTTCTCGCCCCCCTTACTTCCCAACAGCATATCATGCTGGTCGTGCTTGATTTGCCTTTGGAGCAGCCTAACCTCATTCCTCGTATAAGGTGTGGCCAATCCATGTATCATATGGATTACCCCTTCAGGATTCTGTTCGTAATCCAACTCCATGGCTTTCCCTTTATCTTTGGGGTCTTCCTGAATGAATTCCTTGAGGTAGCCCCGAGAGTCCAGGTCATCAAGGTGCCTGTTGAACATCTCACTGTCTTCTGTCATGTGGGCCCAATCCTTATGGTAACTACAGTGCTGACTCGTAGCACACTTTGCATCCTTGTCTCCACCTAGACTTGGGGGCCACTTGAAGTAAGGCTGGTTCTTTATTCGATAAAGAATCCTATAGATGGGTTCCTTCCAAACCGTGGTAATTGAAAAGAAAGACTTGGGATCAGGTGCTTGCTTTTATTTGTATGGCTCTTTCTTAACCTGCCCGTACTCTTTCCTTTCTCTATAGGTCTTGGGCTCCTATTTATCTGCTTTCTTGGCTGGTGCCTTTGGCTATTCGGGGACAACCTTGCCATCCTCTCGAAGTATGTCATCCTCCATCCTGGCATGTTGCTCAATCCGCTCCATTAGCCAAGCCAACGTTGCTACCGGATGCTTATTCAGTGACCGGCGTAGCTCTCCCCGAACGGGCAGGCCAGTTTTGAATGTAGCAATCGCATATTCCTCGCTGCAATTGTCAATCTCATTGAACGTTTCCCAATATTTTTTAGCATAGTCTCTCATTAGCTTGCTTTCACCCTGCTTCATCGTGGAGAGAGGCTTTCAAATGTCTTAGGAGCTTTCCTACTTTTTAAAAACCGAGCCGTAAATTCTTCTGCCAACTGCGTCCATCCCCGTATGGAGCATGGTCTCAACTTATGGAACCAAGATAAGGCTACCTTCCCCAAACTTGATGGGAACATCTATCTCCAACATGCATAAACATTGCCTGTTGGTAATGTTGTATATGAGCAACGGGGTCCGCATTTGTCTCGTAAAGGACGAACGCACCGTGCTTCACTCTGCTCGGCAGCCGTGCATCCTGTAGCTTCCTCGTAAAAGGGGAAGCCGCTATGTTACTCAGGGCTTGCCTTGCTGCTTCACATGCAGTCGTGGCCCCATCCTCTCGTTCTTTAGTTTTATGGACCCCAGCCCTATTCCAATCGGTATCAGGTCTCTCGTACCTGTCCCTATGGTGTTTTCTAGCCCCTTCTTCAGGTGAGGTGCTTCGGCTCCTGCTCCTCCTTTTACGTGGAGAAGCCCTCTTCTGTCTTAGGGTAGGACTCCTACTCCTGCTTCCTCTATGTGAAGGAGCTTCTTTGTACTTCACCATTGCCCCTTTGTTTCCTTTGGAATTTCTTTGTGAAAGTTCGGAATCCTCAGGGTGCTCTCTGATCCGTTCTAACTCTCGGATCTCGTGTTCTCGCCTTTTGATCAATCGAGTACTCCTCGATTTCCTGCCTCTTTTTATCGAGAATGTTTTCGCTGTTGTGCACACTCTGCGAATGTGCAACCGACTCTCCTCTACGGTGGGAATTGCTCCTTCTCATGGAGTTTGTGGCCGTCCTGCCTTGTCTATCTTTGGAGTTATCAGGGACGGTCAGGTGGTCTTCCTTACTCGTTGTCCTCTTGCCATGCCCGCCAGTGGGCTTTTTCGGTGCACCTGGTGGGGACTTATCTCCTCCCCCACCCAACTTGTCCTTTTGAGTAAGCGGTGTGATTGGATTAACTTCCACCATGGTCGTTTTTCAAAGTGAACTCTTTCGTTTCCCACAGACGGCGCCAATTGTAGGTGGGAAAAATCAAATAGCACTGGACGGCAACCGCTCACGTGTTGTTCGATCGGAACCCTAATGCCTTCGCCGGAACCCTAATCTGTAAAACAGACAAGGGGTGAGCGCACCTTCGCCTCTCATGGCAAAGGCCCTCCGATGCCTAAGTTTTTTTTTTTTTTTTTTGGGGTAATTTAGCTTGAAATTAAAAAAGGTTAACCGAATGTACAGCCTACAAGGGGCATACCCCAGGA
>JAOTQK010051939.1:0-13962 GCA_025642025.1 Rhododendron ferrugineum | reverse complement strand
TACACAATAGCCAACTTGCATGCATGGATCTACGTACATGCAAGTTGACCATCGCGCGACAGAGCCATACCAACGCGCGACGGTTGATGTTCTACCACAGGTTGATTTTCATTACCTTCTGGGCTCTGGAAGGACCAGTGCACACCTAGGAGGCAAACCAAGCAGTTTATGTGTACTGAACGTAAACAATACTACAGACCGAATGAATAAGATTGAAGAACAACCCCTAAACAGTGGGAGTACTTAAAACAGAGGCCAAAGGCCAAGCTACCCATGCAAGGGCAGTCACTGAAAATCAACTGACCAGCGCGCGACACAGTGACTGTCTCGCGCGATGGTCAAGACTGGACTTCCAGGAATTGCTTTGCATGCCTGGGCTCTTAAACAAGCTCAAAAACTACCCAAGGGCATTCCAAAGTAAACAGGAAAGCATGCTGAACTAGACTACAGATTTTAACATGCAAACAGTGAGTTAGTTTTTAAAACAGGCCTCACAGTGATCTAAAACATGAATAAAACAAGAAACAACTAGCATCCAGACCCCACAAGGAGCATCACTAGCTGCCCATGACAGGTGCGCGTGAGAGTGGCTCCGTCGCATGCTGGTGTGCTAGTTGCACGGTACTTGTAACCCTACTGACTTGAGGGTCAGAACTAGTATTGATTACCAGTCCTAGCCCTGCCAGCCCCCCTCAGAGATCAAAACAGTAAATAGTAAAGGAATTTATACCTTTGCTTGAGTGTTTGGGAATGGATTGAACAAGAGGATTGTGCTTGGAAAATGAGAGTATGGAAGTGGAAGAGAATAGGGAATAGCAAGTGTATTATGGATTTCAAAGCCCTTTGTTTACTTGATTTTTGGTAACCCTTTCAAAGGAGAATGAAAGGGGGTATTTATAGGAGGTTTGGGAGGCCAAAGGTTGGTGGTAAACTAGGCTTAGCAACCAGCCAACAAGGCTGGTCAACCTCACTTGGTGGAGAAGGTGGCCAACAAGGTGATGGGGTGGTTGCCCCATGCAGCCTGCAACAGCTGTTCTGGTTGAAAAACGGGGTTCTACTGCATAGTAGACCCCCTGATCATCACAAAATCTAGCTGGAAAAAGGTGAAAGAGATAGGTATTGACCAGCGCGAGATGAACTGGGTCTATCGCGTGATGGTCAACAGTCAACATTTGACTTTGACCAATATCTGGCAAGCTTTCTAACGCGCGATGGAGTCACTTCAACGTATGCTGGTCAAACCTGACTAGGGTTTTGACTTAAGGCTTTGGGGTTCAAAAAGGGTTCCAGTCATTCCAAGCTCAATCCTTTCGATTCTCAAGACTGTTTCAATCTGAATCATCATCGGGGAAACAAGAACCCGAAAAACAGAGTAAAACAATTGGGAGACCAAGATTGGGGTGTCTACAGTAGTCCCTCTTTGACGGCACGCGGAGCACCATTGACTGGTACGGGTAATGTCAAATATTTCTAGACACCCATCAAATCCGCCCAGAAGCCGAAAATGCAGACGAATATATAAAAATACCGTGCACAAAGGGGGGCGAAGAGTAGATTGATCATCGAATCTAACTCTCCTGGGGAAAATGCTGAAAGTGGACGGATAGATCATCGCTGATTTGAAAAGCAGACGGATAGATCGTCGCTAATTTGAAAGTGAACGGATAGATCGTTGCTGATTTGAATGTGGACGGATAGATCGTCGTTGATTTGAAAGTGGACGAAAGTGTGCGCGGGCGGACCACTGCTGGGGATATGTAACGCCACGAATCGACAGTACCATCTCAAAATGACCCCAAAATTGTTTGAACATCCTAACAAGACTCCATGGGCCGAAATAAATGGGATAAAAATGATTGGGCCAGGCCAGTTGGGGAAATTGAGCCCTAGGCCCAACCTTCCAACGCGCGTTGGAGTGCTGTTTAGGGCTTGAATCTGGAAAAGGCCCAGATCCGGCCCACACCTGTTTTCTTCCATACACACGTCGGGGACGCTTCAGAAATCAGAACAAACGGTTTCCAAGATTTCAAAACCCCTCACCACTTCCAAACTCTTCCAAGCCCTCGAAAATCTTTGATTTTATCCCCAAATCATCAAACCCACATGCAATAGGAACAACCATGGCGGACAGAGACGGCAACGGTGATAGCGGTGACGTAGTTGATCAACCGGAGGACCGGGGAGGGCCAATGGAGCTTGAACCAGGCGATCAGATGGTAGCAGAGGCCGTCAGAGTCAAGGGTACAGTGGTAGCAGGCCACGGCGGCGATGATTAAGGTCGCGAGCAGGAGGTCGGTGGTGGAGGTGATCGTCGCGCGACAAAGGCTGTGCCTCGCGCGACAGAGGAGACTTGGGCTGTGGGGCCCAGGGCCGAGCCATTAGGCTCGAGCACAGTGGCAGAGGGCTCGGAGCCGTTGGTGGAAGTTCAGACTGTGCCGGAGGCAGTGGTGCCCGGAGTGATGGCATTGAGCCAAATGAGTCCCCACCGAGGGACTCGGCGAAGGGCAAAGGTGCTGTGACAGAGGAGGAAGAGACTACAGAGGCTCCATTCGTATATCGGGAGGAAGACGTGCTATTTCGGCCCGCGGCGACATCCTCGGGCCATAGACCGATCACAAAGCACAACGTCGCTGAGTATCTGAGTGACGAGGTATTAGCGAAGCTTTTCGAGGACAACCCCGCGATTGGGCTAACAGTTTTGAAAGCCAAGGAGGACCGGACAAGGGAGATTGCAGCGTCTGAGGCGGCAGAAAGAGCCGAGAGACAGAGAACCGTGGAGGAGGAGGCCCGGAGAGATATGGAGAGAGAGGAGAGAGCCGGAGCTGAGGCACAGCGGCCTAGGGTGACGGCTATGGTGGAGGCTGAAAGGCTGACACGCCCTCCCTTTTCAGTGGAGGCATATGTGCCTCCCGCGCCACACTTGTTTGTGTCATCAGGCTTCGCAGCCCATCTACCACGGCGGACAGAGTACGACGCCGAGCTTGTTCTGATAGACCCCGAGACTCACATCTCGACCACCGGGGCTGAGGTATATTCTTAAAAAAAAACCCCTCCGTATTTGAATTCCGTATGTCAAATGCATGTCTTGAATAACATCAAAAACTACTTCAATCAAACCATGCCACGAATAACATAACCCCCAGTATCGTAAGCCATGCACGTAATAACTTGAACCAACCATTTGTTCGCCGGTTGTATTGATTACCTGGAACTTGAAAATGAAAGCCCTATAAGCTGATATATTTCCCTGTTGCTTGTCGTTGTGCTTGAAACAAGAGAGAGCGAGACAGAGGGACATCCGCGGCTTTGGAGGTGCGTGCAGTTCCCTTGCTTGTACGAGGGACGACCAGAAAGAGTGTGGCAGTTAGTGAACGAGGCGGGCTTCGGCGAATTTATACAGACGCTTTCCCCGGTCAGAAATGACCATGCTGTCCTGGTTGCACTTGCAGAGAGGTGGAGGGATACCACAAATACCTTTCACCTACTATTTGGGGAGATGACAGTTACGCCTACAGACTTTGCGGCGATCACCAGGCTGAGGGTTGGAGGAGAGCCCATCCCTTTTGACTCGGGCATTCACGAGGATCCAGCGACACTGGCGTGGTTTTTGGGTGAGGCGCCGAAGATTGAGGAAGGGATGGTGAGGTACGTGCAATTCAAGAAGTACCTGAGGAAATAGGTGACCATGGAGCAGGAGGCGGAGCAGATGGCCCGAGCATACCTGTTGTACCTTTTTGGGGCTTCCTTGTTTCCAAGCAGGCGTAGTAAGGTGCACCTGTCATACCTGCCAGCCTTGAGAGACTTGAGGATAGCCTCCTGCTTCGACTGGGGTGGAGCAGCGCTTGGAGCAGCCTACGGCTTTCTGGGGGACTCGTCGAGGACGGAGCAGGGAGCTGCTGGATACTGGAGGATCTGGGAGGTATGATTCTTAACTTGTAAAGTACGATTCCCATTATACTTGTACCATTCGAATGCATAACTTGCTTGACTGTTCTTATGATTGATGCTTTTGAAAATTTAAACTTTGTACAGCTCTAGGCCTATGAGGTATTGGGGATGTACCCGCCGATGTGCAAGCATCCTGACCTGAGCACACTCCCCCGCGCGCTAATCTAGAGCAAGGCAAACATGGGAACGAAAGAAGGAAGAGGCGATCTGAACGCCTTCAGACTTTACTTGGATGAGCTTAGAGCCTCGCAGGTATATTGCAAATCCTTAAAACAGATCAAGGGTTCCTTTTATTGCTTCATGCTGTCGCAGATCAATTGTATATATGACCTACTTGTCTTAACTGTAGATCAACTGGGATCCATGGAGAAGAGCTGGGCTAGAGCCTGAGTACTTGGCTAGGAGCAGAGCTGTCACAGCTAGCCGAGTGTTGTTGGAGTCACCCTTTGGCTAGCAGTGGTACTTGGGAGACCGGGTGACACGTTAGTCACTTGGTTTTATTGGATTCCAGGTGCCTGGGCCACTCCCACCCCGTGCTTCACACACATGCGAGTACACGCGGGCCAAGCTGGAGGAGTTCACGAGACCTGACACGGACCTGGCACGCTACCTGCGACCCGAGCAGGACTACGCCACCTACCAGAGAGAGCACCAGGCAGGTCCGCTCGGAGTTCGGGCTTTCAGAGGGGTTCGGAGTCTAGCTCGCAGAGCTGCTGAGGATAGGAGGGCTACCGGAGAGAGACAGCGAGGAGGCGAGGACCGAGTGAGACGGAGTTTGAGTGCTCCAACAGTTGGCGGGCCTCTTGAGATGTCGTGGAACATAGCAGTGATGGATACGCAGGGCAATCCAGGAGAGATACACCTAATACCTGCTAGAGTGGAGCCTACACCGGTGACCGTACAGGTAAGACTTAGCATAGCTTCCATTCTTGTATTTGCATAGTAATTGAAAATGCCTGATTTGCTTAACGCTCCCAAATTATACACAGGTGCCCGTTGAGTGGGTGAACGAGACCGTTCGTCGCATCCTTGCCATGGAGAACGTGATCAGAAGAGCGGCGAGCAGCATACCATTGGAGATATGATACCCAACACCGGCTCAGCGAGCTGCTGTCCAAAGGACTCGGGTATACCCTTCAGAAAATGATACATTCTTGCTTTCGATACATACGATACATTCCTGCTTGCTTTTGATTGTCAATAGAATGTACCTGCTTTCAACATTTGATATACCATATGCATAATATATACTAATGCCTTAAATATAATCTAAATGCAGGCACTAGGGAGGGCGGCACCTAGGAGGAAGAACGTACGGGACCCTCCTC
Source organism: Rhododendron ferrugineum (assembly GCA_025642025.1). NCBI lineage: Eukaryota > Viridiplantae > Streptophyta > Magnoliopsida > Ericales > Ericaceae > Rhododendron > Rhododendron ferrugineum. The sequence goes on along the minus strand of JAOTQK010051939.1, from coordinate 8,686 downwards.
AACAGAAGATAGCTGCGAGAACTACTGCACCTCCGGCCGCTACACAGCGACATACGAGGAGTACACGGCAAACGGCCGGAGACCTGCGAGCGGCCAAGCAAGCTGTGGCACGCGCAGAGCAGCGGTACCAGATGAAGATGCGAGAGAAGCCAACACAAGACGAGCCAGTCCGCAAGAAGCGACTGATCTTGCAAGAGGAGAGCGAGGAGGAAGATGAAGAAGGAGGAGGAGAGGAAGAAGAGGAAGGAGGAGAGGAGCAGTCTGATGAGGAGCGCTCGTCTACTAGCAACGGCTCTGACAACTCCGTCGACGATCCCGGGTATAGGAAGGAACCTGGGGAGGATAGTGGCGACGACGACTTGCTCGCAAAGCACTGAGGGCTACCACTGAGCCTCCTTTTACTATTGCACATTTTGACTTTTGCTTTCGGGCCTGCGTGCCCAAGTAGATAGCTTGATAGCGGGCCTGCGTGCCCTTGACTTGTGGGCGGATGTGCCCCGGCAGATATGATGCTTTTGGTTGACCGAAGTGCCACACATACAGATGCTCTTTTTGTTTTGACATGGATAGCATATGGTAATCATAAAATTTGCATTTTCTGGTTTATTCACTCTTTGCAATGTTAATAGAGAACAAACGCACACCGCTAATACCAAACTTGCATGGACGACGCGTTGAGACTGTTTACAGACACAAGTGTATGTACTGGATTGACTAGCTCACTTGAAAAATGGAAATAAAACCCTAGGATACGTCTAGGATACGAAGACACGAGAAATATAATGAAATTTTGGGCATTAATGAGCCAAAACTCAAAATACCTCAAACTGGACTAAACCGACACTTCCATGAGGTCAAGTACGTGCAACATGACCTGTACGAACCAAACAGAACTAAAGAAAACGTCCCGAAAAAAGATTTATAGCACAAAATGCACAAAATGTAATAAAAATGGACACGAGAGGCAAAACATGACTCGATTATGTCCCGGACTGAAACCGACACCTCCGTACAGTCACATATGGTCCATATGACTTGTACGGCATGACAAAACTCGGCAAGAACCCTTGAAACAAAATTCAACCTCCCAAAGTCAAAATCTTCGTTAAGCGCGATATGGAGAATCCAATGCTTGGACACAATCACATAAGTCCATAATAACTTGCTGGAACCTTTAAAAGTGCCAAAAGACCCTTGGAACCGAAAATGACCAAAATAGATCAGTAGATGCTACAATCTGTCAAATTGCAGGCTGCAGACGCGCGCGATGGATTGAGACCATCGTGCGATAGAGTGATCCTCGCGCGGTGGAGTTAGTCTAACGCGCGACACTCAACCCCTGCCAGGCTGCCTTTGTTTGACCAAATCACTCTTCTAAGGCACAAGAAGCTTTGGTAGCCCTTCAGACGGCCTGCAGACTGTCCTAAAGCTGTAAGAGGGATGTCCTTGCATTTGCAAAGTGGTAGGACACCAATGCCTTGAACTTATCTCCCGGCACGAGAACCGAGGATGATATTTCCGAGATTTTGCCTATAAAGAGAGGCACTAGCAACATTGTAGGGTATATTCTTCCTTTCAAGCCAAAAACGCCCTCCTTACAAACGAAATGGAAAGTCCGTTAGCTGCAATACTCGATCCATGGCTAATGAGAATTGAAACCGTTGATTGGGCAAGTCCCCGGTCTCGACGCCTGTCCTCAATCCATGACCTACGATACAGGAGGCCGTGCGTTGAGCTTCTCGAAGCTGCCATGGTCTTCTGGGACCCGACCATGCACGTGGAGGAGTTCCAAGCATACCTCCCAGGCTTCGTCGACTCTCCTGTCCTTGCGATTTCTCCGTTCCAAGGGGATATGGACCAACTCCTACAGACAAAACTCAATATACCCGAAGAACTGTCAGGAAGCATCATCTAGAATGGTGAACGCAACATCGTACGTCTAATCGAGTTGTATGGCCCGAAGGGAGCTTTAGGAGATTACGTTGGAGAGGCCCACAGTCGCTTCGTACTATCCATATGCGCATTGGCTGCTTACATGTTGATTCCTGCCGACGGAAGGGTGAGTCCCAGTCTGGTGAGCATGGCCTTACAGATGGGTGCTCGGAAGAATATCATGCCCGTGGTTTTGGCAGAAACACTCATGGGTTTGGATATGGTGAAATATGGCCAAGCGGATTCATTCAGCGGATGCCCCTCCTACTCCAGGTAGGTTCTCACTCAACTCACCTTTTCCTTTATTTGCACTTTCGTTTTTTACCTTAACACTTAGGCAAGGATCGCTCCAACCCTTACTTATTTTTTCACTCAGGCCGTATTTGGCTTCTAACTTGTTTTTACACTCGTGCAGCTTTGGCTTTCAGACAAAGTGGGCATTTTGGAAGCACCCCAGGCTGGCTTTGAAGACCTTCCCAGGCGTCTGGTCGAAAGACCGATGCTGTTTCCTTTGCTGATGGTGGAGGAGTGGTTTGCCTTTCTAAGTGACATGCACCCTGAAGATATTGTCTGGAGATGTCCTTGGCTGAACCTTCCGGAGATGACAGTTAACTCTGTAGGGTTTGACAGAGTGGTAATTGCTGGACTAGCGAGCTTTATCTTTTATATTCCCGGGCGCACGCTTCGTCAACTTTGAATGAACCAGGGACACCAACGCTTCGACACGGAGGACTTTGAAATTCCTGGATTCGATGCTTGGAACTTGCATTGCTACAAGTGTAGCTGGAATAACAGGGATTTGAAAGGACCAGTTCTAGACTTCATAACATGGCTAGAAAGCCGCTATGTGAAATGGCTTCATGCTGAAGTCGAAGCAAGATTAGGGGGATTTTTCTGAGAACCTAAAAGAGACCACGCTCTTTACTGAGAATAAGTTCGGTAGCCGTTCGGCTATCCGAACATTTTCTTTCGCTTTTGCTACTTGTTTGCTACAGCTGTATGGCGTTTATGCCTGGCAAGTTCAATAAAAGACATGTTTGTTTAGCAAAACAACTTGCAAAAACCATTCTTCGCCTGAAATTTCTCCAACGGGCCCAAATTCTTCATTGAGCACAAATTTGGAAAATAAACATCCTGAGAAGGCCGTACGCACTTGTAATAACATGCTGGAAGCATAAAAAATCCAAGATCTAGCTTAAGCCAAAGAGTGAAAAATCGTTGCGAGAAGTCAGTAGGCTGTCTACTCAACCAGAAAACAGACTGACCGTCGCGCGCTGATGTGACTCAAGTGTGCGCTACTTTCTCAGACGCGCGATGATCTCAATCTGTTGCGCGCTGGTTCTGTCCAGTATAGGTGCCAACTTTGACTCTTTCGAAAGTTTGAAAGTTTACAGGCCTTGTCATCATCCTTGGCCGTGCAGGACATCTATGGGACATCACAGGGGTGTGTCCTTTTATTGAAGGGGTGGAGGACACCTTGCTTAGATATTTGCCTTTAAAGGGAGGGATATTTTGCATCATTTTCCTATAAAAGAGCAAAGTCCCTGTGAATGTGAGAAACTCCACTAGAAGAAAACCCTCACACATCACTACATGGCAAATCCTCTTCCAACTCTTATCGACCCCTGGCTAGATGCATTTGTCGCAGGCGATTGGCTCTCCTTCCAGTCCCACGGACTAACTACCTTCTGCTTCCTTCGGAGCATAAGGCTTCGTCCCGAAATCTTATGGGCCGCACAACGGTTCTGGGACCCAGACGTTCACGTGTTCAGATTTGGAGATGACGAGCTGTGCCCGACCGTGGAGGAATTCCAAGCCTACCTCCAGGGTTTTGCTTCCAACGTGATTGTCGGGCCACCCTACATGAAAAACATGCGAAAGCTTTTGAAAACCTGTCTAAACCTCTCAGGAGGAGGAGCAGAAACCTTGTTGAGCGGTGATCAAATCAATGTGATGCGCCTGATGGAATGGTACAGGCCTGAAGGTGACACAATAGATACCGCTGCGCAGGCCAGACGCCGATTTGCCCTGTCAATTTGCGTGCTTGCTGCGTATTTGTTAGTTTCACCAGACGGGCGGGTTAATCCTTCATTGGTGAGCATCGCCGCACAAATGGGGACTCGAAAGAATGTGGTGCCGCTAGTTCTCGCGGAAACACTCATGGGTTTAGACTTGGTTTCTAACGGCCAGACCATGACATTCAGCGGTAGTCCACTCTTATTGCAGGTAAACTCTCACTCAGCTCACCTTTTCCCGGCTTTCACACATTCTATTTTTACCTCACTCTCAGCTAAAGCTTATATAGAAGCTACTCACTTGTTTTTCCGCTCAAGTTCTATATGGCTCCTTACTTGTCTTTTCGCTCATGTAGCTATGGTTGTCAGACAAACTCGGACTGATTGCAGCCCTAGAGGCAATTTGTCCTAAACTGCCAGGCCGGATGCATCAACAGGGAATGATTTATCCAGAGATGTCCGAGGAAGAATGGTTCCTGTTCATAAAGGACATGTCACCAAATGAAATCACTTGGAGGCATGCAGCACTAAATATCCTGGATATGGCTACCAACTCTGTAGGCTTTGAAAGAATGGTAATCGCCGGACTGTCCAGCTTCACATTCTACATTTCAGGGCGTATCCTTCGTCAACTAGGCATGAGTCAGGGACTGAACCGAGCTGGGGTAAAGACCTTTCACATTCCAGCGTTTACTGCCCAAAACCGGGTCGGATACGAGCACAACTGGGGTCTCAGGCAACTTGGCGGAGCAGATCCAACTTTCAACACAGAACTCAAGCATCGCTACAAAGCATGGCTAAGGAAAGAAGTTGCAAAAAGACAAAATATAGGATGACTCCTGACGAGACCCCAATGATCTAGAATAAACTATGAGCCTGTTAAGGCCTCTAACATTTCATTATGTTTTTGTGGTTTAACTGTTTTAAAGACTTGCTCAGCCCATGTAATAGAAATAGTAGTTTGAATAAAATCAAAAGATTAAGGCTTTCCCCTTTTGATTCAAATGTTGACTTTCACGCCGCCTTGAACATAGAGATGTACCCTGGAGCAGGAAACCGTGGATCAAGTTGATTGAATATGACCGAATCTCACAGAGAGATTGCCTACGTATCCCTTTTCAAGAAATCAAGTCAAAGAGTAGTTCAGGCTAAGGTTCGCTCATGTATTTTAGCTCTCCCTTTTGCGCTCTAATTTTTGCCTAGAACTGCCTTCTCAGGTTTTCATCTAGCGAGCTTTGATTGATTGCCTATTTATTTTTTACTAAACTGCCTCCTTAGGTTTTCAGTCTAGTAGGCTTGCTCTAAATTTTGCTTGGAACCGCCCACCCTTGTGGTTTTCGGCCCAACGAGCTTCTCTTAGGGATAGAAATGTTTGAGTTGATCCAGGTTGACCAGAGTGTTAAACTCGTTGCCGTCGAGATCAGTGAGCTGAGCCGCTCCACCTGAGAGGATGGTCTTGATGATGTAAGGTCCCGAGCGCTTCGGACGAAACTTACCCCGAGGGTCAAAGACAGGTGCCCGGATTTCCTTTGTAACCATATCCCCCTCGACCAAGTCGCGGGACTTAACCTTTCTGTTGAATGCCCGTGCAATCCTTCGCTGATACCCCTGAACATGATACAAGGCGCGGAGCCTCCTCTCATCAAAGAGCATGAGTTCCACAAATCTCCCACTGAGCCACTCGGATTCTATAAGTCCACATTCTGTAATGATCCTTAACGACAGTACCTCGAGCTCAATGGGAAGGACAACTTCTATCCCATAAACAAGGGAGAAGGGGGTTGCCCCTGTTGATGTTCGAATTGATGTCCGATACCCCCAAAGAGCAAGAGGTAACTGTTCGTGCCAGTTCCTGGCGGACTCTGCGGACTTCTTGATGATTGTCTCGACATTCTTATTTGCCGCATCGACTTCTCCATTCATCTGAGGGTGATAGGTCGTTGAATGATGGATCTGGATGTTGAACTCTTCAAAAAGCTCCAAAACCCTGCCCTTGAAATGAGACCCATTATCTGACACAAATGCTTGCGGAACGCCATATCAATACATAATGTTCTTCCTGATGAATTGAGCAATCTGGACTGCAGTTAAAGTTTTGAAAGACTCAACCTCTACCCACTTGGTGAAATAGTCTATTGCCACCAAAATGAACCGATGACCATTCAAAGCGGACGGTCTGATCATACCAATAACATCAATCCCCCATACTGAGAAAGGCCATGGTGACGCCATGCCAAACAAATTGGAAGGGGGAACATGCATGAGATTGGCATGGATCTGGCACTTGTGACAGCGGCGCACATAATCCACACACTGAGACTCCATAGTAGACCAAAAGTAACCCTGTCGCAGGATCTTCCTAGCTAGCATGACACCATTCATGTGAGAACCGCAGATTCCATCAAGAATCTCTTCCATTATTCGGGTGGCCTCAGCATCGTTGACGCAGAGCTTATGCATTCCACAATGAGATCTCCTGTACAACTTCCCTCCACAAATGATGTACTGAGCTGCCAACCTTCGCAACGTAGTTTGATCCTTTTTAGTAGCCTCAGCCGGATACATTCCACTCTCCACAAAGTTCTAGATATCATGGTACCAAGTTAGGCCATCATCGACATCATCGATGGCGTTGATATATTGATATGCAGGCAAGTCCTGCTGTTTGATCAGAATAGGCCGGAGTTTAACACCCAAAGGAAGTTCAACCATAGAAGCCAGAGTCGCCAAGGCATCGGCGAATTGATTTTTCAGACGGGGAATGTGAGTAAAGGTTACCTTATTAAAACGAGGAATAAGATCTTCCAAGTCTTGATGATAAGGTTCCAGCTTTTCTTCACGATCTTTCCAGTCCCCGTTGGCTTGAGATACAACAAGATTAGAATCGCCAATGACCTCGAGCTTTTCAACACCGAGAGTAAGAGCAGCTTCCATGCCAACAATATAGGCCTCGTACTCTGCTTGGTTATTTGTGACATCAAAGTTTAATTTGAACGCAAGCAGAATATGAGAGCCATCGGGCGTTATCAGCAAAACTCCGATCCCATAACCTTTCTGATTGGCCGCTCCATCAAAGTAGAGAGTCCAAACATCTTCAACAACAGTTAGCACCTCCTCGTCCGGAAACGCAAAATCAGCATCCTCTGGTCCGTCAACAGGATGATCCGCCAAAAACTCTGCAACAGCGCGTCCCTTGACAGACTTCCTTGTGACATACTCGAGATCGAATTCTGCCAGTAAGAGCAACCAACGTGCTAACTTACCAGTAAGTGCAGGCTTCTCGAACAGATACTTGAGAGGATCCATCCGAGAAATCAGCTTCACTGGATAAGCCAGCATGTAGTGTCTCATCTTTTTCGAAGCCCAAACAAGACCCCAACACGTCTTTTCTAGAGTAGTGTATCGTTCTTCACATCCGACCATTTTCTTACTCAAGTAATAAATGGCCTTCTCGACACCCCTATCTCCTTCTTGAGCCAGCAAACACCCCATAGACGAAGGGTTCGCAGACAAGTACAGTATCAAAGGTTTTCCGGGCACTGGCGGCATTAGAACCGGAGGATTCTACAGGTAGTTCTGAATAGATAAGAAAGCCGCTTGACACTTGTCTGTCCATACAAACGGAGTGTTCTTCTTGAGTAAACGAAACATCGGCTCGCAAGTCAAAGTCAACTTGGCGATGAATCTGCTGATGAACTGAACCTTTCCCGAAATGCTCCGCACTCCCTTTTCAGACTCTGGTGGCTTCATTTCAAGCACCGCCTTGATCTTGGATGGATCGACCTCAATTCCACAGGAAGTAATCATGAAACCAAGCATCTTTCCTGCTGTGACCTCGAAGGTGCATTTCTGCGGGTTGAGACGCATGCAAAACTTGCGGAGCCTCTCGAAGAATTTCCTAAGCACAGGAATGTGGCCTTCTAGAGTTTTGGACTTGGCGATCATGTCATCCACATAAACCTCCACCTCTTTGTGCATCATGTCATGTAAGATAGTTGTTGCTGCCCGCTGATAAGTAGGACCGACATTCTTTAAACCAAACGGCATAACCAAGTAGCAATAAGTCCCCCACTCAGTGATGAAAGTGGTTTTCTCATGGTCCTCAGGTGCCATAAGAATTTGATTGTAGCCCGAGAAGCCGTCCATGAACGAGAGCAAAGCATGCCCCGAAGTATTGTCCACAAGCACATCGATGTGTGGCAAGGGAAAATCGTCCTTGGGGATTGCTTTGTTCAAGTCCCTGAAGTCGACACAGACTCGAATCTGTCCATTCTTTTTGGGAACGGGGACAATATTGGCTACCCAGGTAGGGTATTGAGAGACCATGAGAAAACCTGCATCAATCTGCTTAGTGACCTCCTCTTTGATCTTCTGCACCCAATCCGGCCTCATCTGTCTCAGCTTTTGTTTCACAGGCTTGGCATCCGGCAATAGGGGAATTTGATGATCCACTATCTCGGGGTCGATGCCTAGCATGTCTTGATGAGACCATACGAAGACATCGCTGAATTTAGTGAGCAGCTCTTTGAAATCACGATGCTCCTCTGTTGAAAGCGTGGAGCCCACTTAAACCATCCGGGGATCGTTCTCATCTTTTAAGTTTATAGAAACTACTTCTTCCTTTAATGGCTTAGCATGCCTTTCATCTTCCCTCTCGATGAAGGCACGGATTTCCTTGGGAATGTCCCCATCGAAATCTATCCCTTCATCGTCGGGGTCGACACAGTTTATATAAAGAT
>JAOTQK010051875.1:0-13636 GCA_025642025.1 Rhododendron ferrugineum | reverse complement strand
ACGCTAGGGAAATGTCAACCGAGTAGTAGGAACGTTAGGGAAAAGACATCCGAGCCTGGCTACCGAGCTTGGATACCGAGCCCAGGGATGCCACCGAGCTTGGCTACCGAGCTTGTCTACCGAGCTTGGATACCGAGCCCAGGGATGCCACCGAGCTTGGCTACCGAGCCCGGGGAGGTTGCCATCGAATCAGGTGCTTCCTGTAGCTTCAGATGCGAATGGATCCATAGAGTGTCGTGTCCATAGCAAATACTACATTTGTCCGCGACCCTTCTTGACCTTTTGAACTTTGGAAATTTCGGCCCCCTACAGTTTCGACTTTGGAGTTCTAGGGCTTGATCGATCTCCTTGAGTTCGGCTTTGGTAACCGAGGTAGGAATTTCTTACTCCTCCTACATGTTTATGAGTTGATTGTGTGTCAAAATCGTGCTCTAATTGGTTGTATTTGAAGTTATGCTCTTCCTTGAATTTTTTGCATATCGCCCACTATAATGCAGTGGTACCGATACCACTTTTTGAGGTACCGATACCTTGACTCTGATTGCTCATTGGATTGGTTTGGTACCGATACCTACTTTTTGAGGTATTGGTACCAATGACTCAGAAAATTGTTTTGAACTTCATTGATCATTCATTGATTGTGTTGATCCCCGATCACTTCTAACACTCTCCAATCACATTCTAATCATCTTTAAGCTTGATTGCTCGCGTTCCAATGACTCGTTGCTCATCCCCACTCTCTTGGCTCTCGTTATAACAAAGAAAAGCGTTAAACCAAATGAAAATGATACTCGTTCATTTGTTTATGCATTTGGGTTATTATGTGAGCATTGTGGCATGTTTTATGAATGTTATGGACTTAACATGGATTATGCTTTAAGGTATTGAGGCTTGTCGAATGAGAATCACGACGTAGAACGAAATGAAGAAAGCCACGGATGCACTATAAGGTGTGATGCCGGAAATGGGACGCACGGGGTCCCAAATGCCCGGAAGTGCACAAGAAAGCCACAGATCCACCGAATAGTGCGATGCCGGAATGAATTCGGGATGCACAGGGTCCTAAATGCCTGGAAAGGAAATTGAGAACACTTGATATAATAAAATGGGGAATTTAGAGATTATTAAGTGATGTGAATATGAAAGGTGTTGATTGTCAAGTATTATCCTCTTGCTCTTGTCCACATGGGAAACTTTCTTGTATCAATGTTCATCTTGGTGCATTGTCTATCTCATATGCATATAGTTTGAGCAAAGATTTCTCTACTGGGCTAATGTAGCTCAACCTATTAATATTTTCAGGTACACCTCAAGGGCATTGACATGGAGTGCTTGCCGTGCATTTAGACTATACTTTTGAAAGCTAACACCGAGGAATTACTATGGCATCTTTTGTAAAATCCTTTTGAAGATGTAATCGTAATTTCATTTATGTTCTTTTGACTTACACTCTCTTTGGACTATGGTCTAAGAATTTGGGGCCGGAGTGCCAATATTGTAAGCTTTTAAATTTAACTATTCTGTTGGATGGATTATGGGAAATATTTTGGGGCACTATGATGTGTTTTCGCGATGGGTTTTCATTGGAAATGCTATTATTATTATGTTGAAAATCCAGGGCGTGACAGTAGTGGCAGCAGTATTTTTTGCGTTGGCAGGGATGTTGAATTTCTGGCAGAATGCCTCGTACTCCCCAGCACCCCCAGAAAAGTAATGGGCATGGGGGCATAGAAGGCCCTTGTCGAAAAGGTCGGCGTCCCTCGGCGCTGAAGTCGAAGCCTCGGCACCAGAGTTAAATCTCGACTCGGCCTCGTGTCCCATCCGAGGCTTGGCCTCTGATTCAGTATCAGTGGTAAGAATTATCTCTGGCTCGGTCAAGTAATCATGGGCCGCGTACTCGAAATCCCTCTCGGCATTTGAGTTGTCGGAAGCCGGGGAAGTCGCAGACATCCTGGTGGAGACAGATTATGTGGCTCGGTCTCTATTTTTACGTTCCTCAACGAGTGCGTCGATCAACCGACGCTCGGATTCGGTTTCTGAACGTTCTAAGTTCGAAGAAATGTCGATGACCTCGTGAGCCAGACCTAGAAAGAAAACAAAAGCCAAGGATGAAAATCCAATAGGCAAAAGGAAAGAATGAAAAGGTTCGGCTAATCCTATCGGCTCAAGAGTCATGGTTGTCTTAGTTGGGGCTCGGTGTCCCAAAAATCTATTCAACGTTCGGCAGGAACATCAAGGAGGTTTCACGTTCGGTCATCTTTTATGCCAGAAGATGAGGTTCGGCAAAATCCAGCACCCCAAATGGGGCTCGGAAGAACAGGTTGAATCTGGGGATGAACATCACTGTTCAACCCCAGTTTTTCACTATTCATATAGAACAAAATCCCCAGAAACCTAGAAAGAGCATGGAAATCGAACAAAAATGAAGAACGAACGCAATCAAGCACTTACTTGGAGTTTTTGTTGCTTGAATCAAACTTGAAGCTGGAGATTTGGATGAGGATCAATATCTGGAGCGAGTTTCTAGAGAGAGAACGTCTGGACTTAGAGAGAGAGAGAATCGAAGTAGTATTCTCGCTCCTCTCCTCCGCCTATTTATAGGCAGGGAAACATTTCAAATTTCCCGCGCAATCATTCCATTCCCAAACCGCTGGCCAATGAGAGCGTGGCACGTGGCCACTGACAGTTTCTTGCGTGCCAGATCCGTCCCTTTGCCTCCCATGGCGTCCTTTCAACTAACACACACGCTCAATGCCCAACATCTGTCACACCATCATTGGGGCTCGGATTTGACCATTGAAGCATCCAAAGAAAGATCCTCGGCTAGGGCTGAGGCTCGGCCTAATCTGAAGTCAATCCCTTCCGAGTGAAAAGCGTCGGTAGAAATTGAGGGGCACTTGTAGCGGGCCGAGCATTATGGCTCGAGCCGCACCGGGGGAGATCCTGAGCCATTTCTGGTAGTCCAATACACCCTCAGGTGGTAACATAGAACCTTGGCCTACCCGATGGTCCAACATCAACGCCTTCGGCGTATTCTAACAAGGCATTACGTTTGGCCCCCCGACCCTTGGACGGTCGGATATCACGTTCGGCTTTGAGCGAACGTGGGGGCCAGGATTCCAGCTCACCCACGTGGGGAAAGTAATCGTGGCCGTAATGACGTTCGTGACGTCAGCCGAACGGTTATCAGGATAATGATGAGAGCACGTGAAATTCCAGCTCATCCAACAAATGGTTACGAAACCCTAATGTGATGCGAGGGTGACGTCAGCCGACGCGTGTCGAACGTACACACAATCTTGGGGGACCAAGCTAGGAGTTCCCTATAAATATACCACTATGCCTTCTTGGGAGAGGTACGTTCTACACATTCCACATAACCCTAAAACCCTAGCTTTTTGTCTTTCATTCTCTTCTCTGCAAGTATTCTGATTCTTGCACCGGAGGGCTATTCCAGAGAACCTCCAGTGTAGTCTCTAGTCGTGCTCTCTTTTGCTGGCAAGGTGAAGGACAGGAGTTGATCTCAAACCCTAGGACCCAAAGCAGCGAACCATCTTGATCGAAAGCCCTACAGATTAGATAGAATCGAAAGCAAACAAGCTTAGAATATCAATTGCGTAAGCTCCTTTCTCTAGCATCATAGCATGGTTCTTCAAGAACATACCATAGAGGTCACTTTTTCTTTTGATCGGCACCAGAGGTCATTTCGCTGAGCTCATGGTAGCACAGTGGTCAAATTGTTTGAAGTAAATTTTTTTTTTTTAACCCCTTATGACTTTGTCTAGACCTATGTAACACTGACACTGACATTAGACAGGACATTGACACCTCGGCATGCATATTTCAAAAAATTTGAGGACACACCTTGGTAATGTGAAAGCTATGTATTGAGTTCTATTGTTACTTATAGTATCTTATTAGCCATGGGTAGTTTAGCCTTTGCATTATGTTCAGGGTTTTCTCCTATTGTTAACTTTTTTGATTGATTTTCTCTTTTCAATATTATTGCAAATCCGACAACAGAGAAATTGCAATGATAAACTACATCGAATTCTAATTAAACTCTCAAAATAGAGAGAAAGGATCTTACTACATGGATGGAAAAGTAAATAAGTGCATGTAATTGCATGTTCGAATCTCAAGGAGGCCAAGTAGGACACTGGATTGTTTTCATGGTCGTTAACTTAAGGGTCCCGGAATTACTCGAGGTGCGTGCAAGATGGTCCGGGCATCCGGTATTTTAAAAAAAATGAGGGAAAAGCCTCCACTTCCTGATTGAAACCTTAAAATGGAAAATGAAAAACTAACACAAGGCTTCAACCCATTAACCAGTACATTTGCTAATCAAATGTTGGGGTAAGATGAGAAGCTTTGGGCGGGGGTGGCGCCCATTTCTTGAGAAGAGCCCAATACAAGGGGATAAGATTGGACCCCCCAACATGCTGGGCCTCCATACTCAGCTTTTATATATTACAAATACAAAACAAGTAGGAGTTGTAACTTCGTGATGATGCAATTCCCCATCCTTTTAAAGGCAGGCACTTCTCAGGTTGGGATCCCATTGCTTTCACCATGGAAGAAACAATAATGTTACAAGTTATGGAGTGAGGGACCCCTGCTCATCAAATTCAATTTTGGTTTGTTCTGGAATCTCATTGAAGATAATCCAAAGTGGTTTCGTCAGTTGGATTGCTTCATTCTTTATCCTTTAGCTCCTGAAAAATTAGCAATAGAATTTTGCATATATCGAGATGTGACTTATATAGCGTATTACCCTAAAGGCAAATTCTAAAACAACTCAAAGGCCTGTCAATAGTAGATTTTACTCGCCATGATTTGAGTTGTGGAGCAAATTGACCTAGTCGACCTCGTCCTACTTTTATCCAAGTTCTTTTTATTTTTAGAACGTAATTTTATCCAAGATTAGAGGGACCTTTTTTCGCATTTCATATGTTAGATTTTCCCTACTTCGTTCAAAAATTCAAAGAGAAAAAAAAATAAAAAAAATCCCCAATGCCCCCTTTTTTCTCATCTCCTCATCTTTAATCTTCCAATCGTCTATTTCGGACAATATGGAAGACCCTTCAAAATTGCTAGTGTGATTGTACTTTTCTCTATTTTAACTAGTCATTTATTAGACACACTCCAACAATGCTGGTTACTTTCTTCGTCTTGCTTCAAAAACATATACATCCTACCGTATATCTATCTATCTATCTATATCCTATAAAAATGTAGTCCACCCTCCAAACCTCCAATCCTAATTTCCTAGATTTTCTATTTCTTAAAAAAATAAAAAAACCCACGTTCACCACTTTTCCTAGTCACCCCTCCCTCCTTTCCTCCTAAAACACCTACCCATTACAAAAAAAAAAAACTCCCACGTTCACCCCTCCCTCCTTTCCTCCTAAAACACCTGCCCACTAAAAAAAACCCACGTTCACCACTTTCCTCTTCTTCTACTATTTAATCTCTTCTCATTCTTTAATTAATCCTCACTAATGCAACTCCTCACTTTTCCTCTTCTTTAATCCTCACCATTTCAATATTGCAGCCAAAAAAAAGGGAAGTTAACAAATCAATTCATACGTAGTAAGTCCACCGCTCTTTGTCATGTATCTTCATTTTCCCCACAATTTCTTTCCTAATTAACGGAATTGTTTCAACTTTTTTGTTCTGTAGATTTTGAAAGCAAATGGCTATGTTCAAGAACTATATTGAATTAGCCAATTAGGAGATTGCTCAATTCACTACGACGTTTGTTTTAAGTTCTCATCAACTGCTCAAAGGTTTCAATTATTATTATTATTATTATTTTCATGCATTTTTCTTGTCTCTTTGTTTAATGTTCTCACATTCGCTTTCCTAATGTTGTTTCCACTTTTTTGTCTCTAGATTTTGAATAAGAGGTTGTGATCAACAACGTTTGATTTCAGTGCTCATCAATTGTCTCTAGATTTTGTTTAATAGTCATGTCATTTTTTCAGAATAATTTCATGCCCTCTTTATGTTACCAGAAATGAAAAATCTAGAATGCTACATACACTTCTATCAACCACAACTTTCTCACATATGTGTAGGGTTCATCCCACACATAATGCAATATCAATTATCGTCCCTGTTCATGCACGGAACAGAACAAAACTTTGTTTTTCTTAGATGGCGAATACCACAAAATTAAACTGACTTCAATATTTTTTAGTTGTCACGCGCACCAAGCACTAGCATTGTGCCCACTCGATGTACTGGACAACGAATAAAGGCATTAAAGTTTTGTCGCTTTGTGTATTGAACAACCACAATGCTAGCGTTCGATGCACAGAAAAACGGAAAAAAAAAAGAGGTCAAACTCAATTTTTTTCAATTGTCCCGTTTATTGGATGGGGACAACGCTACTCAATACCCTACAAAATGTGATTGAGCCCCAAAAGCCTCCAATCTCCAAATCCTAAATTCCTAGATTGTAATTTTCAAAACGTAAAAAAAAAAAAAAAAAACACGTACATGTCCCAACTCCCACGTCCATACTCCATACTCTCAACTCTCACGCCACACGTTCACTTCCACTTCCTGACTTCCATACTCCCATGGATGGCACAAATTCTCCACTTAAAAGCAAACAAGGAAACGAAATGTGCACTGCTACTAGCTGTTTTAGCTCATGGTTAAAATTTGTTAGCCTCTTGCTTACATCGCACCTTCCACCAAAATTTGTTAGTCTTCATGGTTAAAAAATGTTTCTCAAAACATTTTTTAAGTTGCAAGGGCATTATCTATCAGCTTTATCATTTCATATATGATTGCTATCAGTAATTGTGTTTAATGTTCACATGCTACCATTATATTTTTTCATAAACTAGCGTTCAACCCGTTCTATGCACAAGCAAAACTAACCCGTTCTAGCGTTGTGTCCGTTCGATGCACGGGACAATTTGTAAAATTAGGTTCGAACGGACACAACGCTAGAACGAGTTAGTTTTGCCCGTGCATAGAACGGGTTGAACGCTAGTTATATACTATGGGCCTGTTTGGATGGCGGCTACCGAAGGGGTATTAGTAATGCCCCATCCTAAGACCGTGAGCCAATGGTTAAGCCATGCTTTAGGAAACATTTTGTCGGGGTAATAGCTAATCCCCGGATTCTCTTGTACCCCTTAGGGCCTGTTTGGATGGGGTGTTGTGATATACCCCCTCCTAGTACCTGGGCCCCATCCCAAGACCCCGTTTGCCAAGTTAATTTGGAGGGGGTATTCTCTTTCGGCCCTCTTCCACTACACCTCCTAATACCCCCTGAGGGGGTGTTAGCCATGGGTAGGGTTTGACCTGTTATTGTGGAATACCCCCTATCCCCCTCCATTTCGGACAACTGTACCCCTTCTAATCCCCCTTCCCAACCCCAGGTACCCATTGGCAAGATGCTCAGGCGACGCCTAATGTTGTTACAGGTACACTTAATGTTTCTAATAGGGATGCACATATTTTAATTGATCCTGGTTCTACTCATTTGTATGTGTCCCTATCATTTGGCATGCATTTAAATCAGCCCCTTACATTACTAGATCATTGCTTATCTGTGTCTACTCCTATTGGGGAAGTGGTGTTGGTAGATGTGACATATAGGGGTTGTGTGGTACGTGTGGGTGAAAAAGAATTACTTGTGAATTTAGTGCCTCTTGACATACATGATTTTGATATAATATTGGGCATGGATTGGTTGGCATCATATCATGCTTCTATAGATTGTTTCAAGAAAGAGGTAATATTTCGGGTTCCTAATGAATCTGAGGTTAAATTTTGTGGTGAGCGAAATGTTACTCCTACTTGTCTTATATCAGCAATTGAAGCCAGAAAATTGCTCAGAAAGGGTTGTGAATGTTATTTGGCACATGTGATAGATACAACAAAATTAGAGATTAAATTGGAGGATATTCCAGTTGTGCGGGAATTTACAGATGTGTTTCCAGAGAAGTTGTCGGGGATTGTGCCGGATAGGGAGTTAGAGTTTTCTATTGAGTTACTTCCAGAGACTGCTCCTATATCTATTGCACCGTACCGAATGGCTCCTATCGAGTTGAAAGAATTAAAAACTCAACTACAAGATTTGCTTGACCGAGGTTTTATCCAACCTAGTGTGTCACCTTGGGGAGCTCCAGTATTGTTTGTTAAAAAGAAGGATGGCACATTGAGATTGTGTATTGATTACCGTCAGCTCAATAAGGTAACAATGCGCAATAAGTATCCCTTACCTCGGATTGATGATTTATTTGATCAGTTGCAGGGAGCTACGGTGTTTTCAAAAATTGATCTCCGATCGGGGTACCATCAAATAAAAGTGAAAGATAGTGATGTTCCAAAGACTGCTTTTCGTACTAGATACGGGCATTATGAGTTCCTAGTTATGCCTTTCGGGTTGACTAATGCTCCAGCTGTGTTTATGGACTTAATGAATCAGGTATTTCAACCTTATCTTGACTCGTTCATTATTGTCTTTATTAATGATATCTTGATATACTCACGAAGCAGGGAGGAACATATGAAGCACCTACGCATTGCATTGCTGACTCTACGAGAAAAGCGATTGTTTGCAAAGTTAAGCAAATGTGAGTTCTGGTTGGATAGAGTGGTTTTCTTGGGGCATATGATGAAAACTGGAGATGGAATTTGTGTTGATCCTGCGAAGGTGGAAGCTGTAGTAAAATGGGAATGCCCAACAAACGTTTCTGAGATTCAAAGTTTCTTGGGTTTGGCGGGCTATTATCGTCGATTTATTAAAGGTTTCTCAGCAATTGCTAGACCATTAACTAGATTGACTCAGAAAGCAGTAAAATTTGAGTGGACAGATGATTGTGAGCAGAACTTTCAGGAGTTGAAGGCTAGATTGGTGACAGCCCCAGTTTTGACTATTCCTTCTGCCGCGGGAGACTTTTTAATCTATAGCGATGCTTCACACCAAGGTTTGGGATGCGTGTTGATGCAGCGCGGAAAGGTAATTGCTTATGCTTCAAGATAGTTAAAGAACCATGAACGCAATTATCCAACTCATGATTTGGAGTTAGCACCAGTTGTGTTTGCATTAAAGTTGTGGAGACATTACTTATATGGTGAAGCTTTTGAGATTTTTACCGACCATCAGAGTTTGAAATATTTGTTTACACAGAAGGACTTGAACTTGAGACAGAAATGGTGGATGAAGTTAATTAACGATTATCATTGCAGTATTCACTACCATCCGGGAAAAGCTAATGTTGTGGCAGATGCTCTGAGCAGAAAATCTTCAGGTAGATTGGCATGTGTTCAATGTACTCGTGTTGATATTTTTAAAGAGTTGACTTTGATGGGTGTGCAATTAGCCTTGACAAATACTAATGCTTTGATAGCTCATTTTAGAGTGAGACCTCTATTGATTGATTGGATTCGGGAGACTCAATATCGATATCGCAAGTTGAAGAAATTTATCAATGGAGTGATAGATGGGACGCGGACAGACTTTGTTATTCGGGAGGGGTTATTGTTATTTGAAAATCGATTGTGTGTACCAAGAGACCAAGCTTTGAGGAGAGAGATATCAGAAGAGGTGGGTGTATTTATTTTTAATAACAGAAGATGAGCCGATATGTAAAGTTATGTTTCATGTTTAAATTGTTATTGTTTGGTTGGAGCCGATGTTTTTATTTATCCTAAGCGAGAATATGAACGTAGCCTTAGTGGCGTTATAAATATGGCCTTAGTGGCGTGAGCATTATAGCCTTAGTGGCGCAAATGAAATTGCCTTAGTGGCGTGGATAATATTGCCTTAGTGGCGTGAAGTTTATTGCCTTAGTGGCGTGTTTATGAATATTGCCTTAGTGGCGTTACGAGTATTGTGTTTGTGACATTATAGCCATGGCCGAGGGCCTATAAATTTACAAGTGTTTAAATGAAGTGGAGGTTATTTGTTGAGCTGGATATTGCTGTTCAATTCATTATATAGCGCTTGTCAATATTGCTTCTCTTATTATGGATAAGAACATTCACTGAGCATATTGATAGCTCACACCCCCACAAAAACAGGTGCGTGACGGCACGCGGGTCCACTGCAGAGTCTAGACAGGAGTTGTTGATGTAGTAGTCTAGCTTTTTGACTCTTCTGGATATGTGCCTATTTTTGGATCTTGTATATGTTGTAAATACCTGTTGGCACATCTTGTATGACAGTTATTTACTGTATTTATGCAAGTTAAGTTTTTATGTGTTGAACACCTAGCTGGTGTTTTTATTTTTTGTTTGAACAGGGCCAGGCGTATGTCCATTCCATTTGGAAAATTATTTATCGTGGTGTTTTCCGGGATGGGGTGTGACATTATATGTCTCCTGTTTTAATATAATAATCTTACCCCTTTAGGGCTTTACGAATTATTATACGGGTACCACTGATAATGGCTGTTTTTATATGTTTGTTGTGGAATTTGTGCATCTGTGGTCCCAATGTGGCCCTACAAGTTGAGGAATTTTGGGTTTTTAGTATATATAAATTTGTCTGGAAGTGCATAAAAGTTGCATGTTTGTTTACTTGCCCATTTAACAATCGAAAATTTGTTTACCTACAATCCAAATTACTAGCATTTGTGTGTTCCTTTTGTTTGGACAATAGAAACTGGTTGTTTATTGGTTTCATATATACCTTTGCAGATTCCAGTTATGAGTATTTTAGTATCAAGTTAAATCATGATGGAAATATAGTTAGGGAGGATATGATAGAGTATTGTGTTGGTGGTACTTTGAACTACATTGATTACTGTAATATTGATAGAATATCTAGAACAGAGTTGCATGCAATTTGTAAGGAAGTTGGATACGTGGAAGAAGTAGATCTCTTCTTCAAGGTTTGTGGTGTAGATGAAAAATGGTTTTTTAAGAAGATCCAAACTGATAGTGATGTCACAAGCATGGTTGAAAGCCTTAAAAATGATTTGGTGGAAGTGTATATAGGGGATAGTAATTTGGAAGGTCCTGCTATTGTTGAACAAACTGCCAATGTGGATGTGGAAGATGGCCTACTTGATATTGATATTAGCAATTGGGAATGGGATGCTGGAGTATTTTTACAGGACACCCATACTGTTGTGGATTTGGCAACACACATACCTTCCATTACACCAAACTCACCACCTGCCAATGAACCACCACCCACCACTAGAAGAAGACAAGCTAGAAGAAGAAAAGTTTATCATGATTCTGATTTTGAAACTGATAATGAGGTTTTTATAGACAGTGATTATGACCTGAGTGAAGATGATGATGCCTTGTTTGATGAGAATGTGGATGAAGACGTAGAGTGGTGTGGTGTGAGGAAAAAAGAGAGAGATAGAACTAAAATCCTCCATAGTTGTTTGTCTGAAACTGAATCTAAGGAGGGGGATTCCTCAGATGGGTTTTTGAGTTTTGACTCATCTTCTGATGATTACAGGGAGGATAGGCCAAAGTATAGGAAATATAGGCTTGTTATAGGGAAGGTACAACCTATTATAGAGGACAAAATGATTTTTAAGAATAGGGCTCAATGTGTGAAGCTATAAGGCAACATGCAATTGTTAATGGAAAAGCAATCACATTTGAAAAGAATGACACAGACAGAGTTAGAGCTCATTGTGTTTCCCCTTGCCCATGGCACATACTAGCCTCAAGCATCTCAAGTACTGATAGGAAAACCCTGCAGGTTAAGACATTCAACCCAAATAATATACAATTAATGTGGCTGGAATTGGAGTAATAAGCTATTGAACTCAGGCTGATTGGCAAGGACTTATTTCAAGGAGTTCAAGATCAAATTTCTATCTTACTACTTTTATGGTGCAGCCTTGTTTTGATACAGTTAATGGCTGAAATGCCTTCTTTTGCTACTTTTATGGCACAACCTTGTTTTGGTACTGTTTTGGAAATGGCTTCT
Organism: Rhododendron ferrugineum; assembly: GCA_025642025.1. Taxonomy (NCBI): domain Eukaryota; kingdom Viridiplantae; phylum Streptophyta; class Magnoliopsida; order Ericales; family Ericaceae; genus Rhododendron; species Rhododendron ferrugineum. Next base: position 1,710 of record JAOTQK010051875.1, on the reverse strand, counting down.
TTTGCTACTGTTCTTTCAGCCTTGTTTTGGCTGAAAAAGCCTTCTTTTGATGGTAGTAGGTTGATGCTTGTGCTACTATTATGGCTATTCATGCCTTGTTTTGGTACTACTTTTATGGAACCATTATGTTTGTGGTACTGTTGTGGTACTGTTGTGGTTTATGGAAGCATGATGCCTTATTTTATGCTCATTTTTTGCTACTGTCATTGCATTCATAGATTGCATTCATAATGCTTGGCTATGGAAACAAGTGGACTACATTCACAATGCTAGCAAAAATTTTCATTCATTCATACTACAACCCCATTACAGATAGGTGATTGGCAATCGGAGTGCATTTCATTCATGGCAATGCTAGGAATTTATTGATTGGTGTTTCATTTCATTCATGGCAATGCTAGGAATTTGCCACTGGGAACACTAGAAAACTTAGAAAGGTGTTTAATTTTACTACCTTGTAGTTTATGCAACCTACAAATTTTCTTCCTGGGCTCTCTTCGGTGAAGGAGGACCTCAATGGAGACCTTTGTCCACAAAGACAAAATTGTTGGTTAGGATTGAGATGGGGGTTGGAGTTGCTAGAGCTGGTCATTGTCGAGAGAGAGAGAGAGAGAGGAACACAGTAGGAATGGGGCGTGTACTGTGATAAACAGATGAGGAAGAAAGTGATATACATACATATACACATAGATTGGCAGGGCCGGCCCTGAGGTGGTGCTGGAGGTGCCGGCGCTTTAGGCCTCCAGATTTTATGCAGGAAGGAGGCCTCGTTTTCCATAAAACATAATTATATAATATATATTAAAGTTTTCGTATTCTAGCACAGATTGGCTTTTGGCCTCAGTGATTTGTGTAAAGTTATAAAACCTAAAGGTCCCAGGTTCAAGTCCTAAGAACTCTTTTGTTGGCAAACTATTTTTTTCCCTTATTTTTTTTATACGACTCTTGCCCTTCTTGTGTTATAAATTACTTATGCTTTGTAGATGCTACTCAAGACCAAGGTCACACCATAAATGTTTTGATAAGTTTTTTTAATTTTAATTTTACTTTTAACTTCTAATCTCAAATTCACAAATTAAACCTATTGACAAAAATAAACCAAAATAATTTATTTTCACTCAACAAACTTTGATAAAAAAAATATTCAAAATATTCGTTAGACAAAACACAATGTATGTGCTACTTCGTCATGTTTGATTCATATTTTTATAACAATGGTGTAAAACTTTGTCAAAATTTATTTTAGTTAAATTACAAAGCTAAAATATAAAGTTTAATCTTTTTACTTTATACTAGCCACTTAAGTTGATTTTATTTATTTATTTTTTTGTCGAAAGAACTAAGACCTTATTTTAAAATCCGCTTTAGGCCTCCAAAATATCAGGGCCGGCCCTGTAGATTGGTAGGTTAAAGACATAAATAACTGTAACGACCCGAATTTTTGGGAAATAAAAATTTCGTTAAAAATTTGAATTTTATTTTATTACTTGGATTCCATTTAAAATTCCTTTCTGAAAAACAAAAATCCGTCGTTACTAAATTCTAGACTTATAAATATAGTTTTCTTCATATAAATTTTTTAGTCATTTCCCCAAGGACAAGTATGCTTGTAAAAGCACTTGTATATTTTCCCTAGTCATCCGTCGTAATTAGATTTGAATTCATCACGCCAGTTAACATAGTCATTTTTCTAAAGACAAGTGTGCTAGT
>JAOTQK010051785.1:0-14015 GCA_025642025.1 Rhododendron ferrugineum | reverse complement strand
TTTGAGCTTTGAGTGTTTGAAAAACCCTTGAACCCTAACCTAGCCAAAACCACTTCAAAAAGCCAAAAAGCCTAAAGTTGTCTGGTGTGCACTGGTCAAACTGCCAGGTGTGGTCAACAGTCAAAGTTTGACCCTTGACCATCGCGCGCCAGGGCGCATCCATCGCGTGCCAGAGCGCATTAGCGTGCCATGGCGCATCATCGCACGATAGACCCACTCCGTCGCGCGACGGTCCAAACCTGTCCTCATCACCTTTATGGGTTGGTATGCTTTTCCAACGAGTAGCTCTCAGCCAGCCTCGTGGACTGGCTGAGCTCCTCTCCTTGGACAAGACCTAACTCCCTCTATTCCCTTTATATATCCCCCTCACTCTTTCTTCCAAAGAGTTACAAATTTTGGTACCTAAGGTCCTTTGCTTCTATCAAGCTCCCTTGTTCTACCTCCACCAAACTTCCAATCCAACACCATTCAATCAAGCCTCAAACACATCAAAGCTCAAATATCCTTTCAAACTCAAAAACCAAAGGTATAGCTTACCTTGGTTACTCTCTGTTCTGATCCCTGAGGGGGGCTGGTAGGGTCAAGGCTGGTAATCAATACCAGTCCTGGCCCTAAAGCTAGCAAGGTTTCAAAAACCGTGGACTAGCTCTCCCGCGCGCGATGGACTGGCTTACGCGCGCACTTGTCACAAGCTGCGCGTGATGGTCCTCGTAGGGATGAGAAGTTGGTTGTTTCTTGTTTTTATTATCTTATATCTCACTGTGGAGCATGTAAATAACCAATTTATTGCTTTCCTTAGTTTAAAATGTTAGTTTTTGTATGTCAATATTCATTTCTGTTCTGTTGGAGTACCCCTGGGATCATTCTGGACCTGTCCTAGAACCCAGGATGAGCAAAACCAAACACTGGAAAATTGACCCATACCCGCGCGCGCTGCACCCAAACCCTCGCGCGATGGTCAAATGGAGCGTTGACAAGCGCGCCCGGGCGCAACCATCACGCGCCAGAGCGCGACCATCGCGCGCCAGGGCGCACCATCGCGCGACAGACTGACTCCCTCGCGCGACTGTTTGTCCTCGACTAGTGGCTGGCCTTGCATGGTTAACTTGGTTTTAGGCCGTTATTTTGTCCCCACACTGTTTATGGGGTGTTTTGTCAATTTATAGGGCTTTCTAGCCATTAAAACTGCTTATTTGTTGCATATAAACTGCTTGGTTTGTCCTGGGTGTGCACTGGTCCTTCCAGAGCCCAGAGGGTTTGAGAATAAGAGTTGTGGGTTTCAACCTACTGTCGCGCGCTGGTCCCGTAGTGTCACGCGCGGGAGTGATCAGCATGCAGTGACTTGTTCAGTGCATACTGATTCTCCCTGCGCACGTCACCCCGAGACATGGGCTTCCCAGTCTGTTTAAATCCCACAACAGTCTGTTTTCATCCTATACTAACTGTTTCAATAGAGCAAACATGCTTTCTATCACATCCTGCAAAATGTTACAGTCTTAATCCCCGATTAACTGTTTCCCCTGCCCTAATTGGCTAAAATTGGTTAATAAAAGAAAAATCGCAAACGTTTTCAAAATGCCTAAGTAGAGACCGATCTCCGGATTGGGCGAGAGGGGTGCCATAAAACTCTTCCGCTCTCGTAACCTGGCTCCCGAACCCAGATATGGTTATGACAGACTGGTTCCTTAACTTTTTTAAATCAAACAGCGCGGCAGGTGCTTCGAAATACGGTTCCTTGGGTGTCGGACCTTCAAACTCGAGTGGCGACTCTGTGTTTTACGAGCGCTTGCCATCCCGCTGCTCGCGCTCCCCTCGATCCGAGAAAGGGAATGGAATCCCTTTTCTCAGGGCACGTTGCCCACAGTACCGACGGGGTGGGATGTCAACCACCCGATACCTCAACCAAGTTTGAGGATTTTGCGTCATCGCCGCTATTCGTCATCGGGACCGCTTCCAAGGCCCACTCTTTCGGCCCTGCCTTCGGAACCATAGCTAGTCGCACAAGGCCATTGCTAGAGCTTTCTTGGTCTTACAACCGCGACACGTAGTCGCACTCATGCTTAGGGCTCCTGAATGCCTCACTCACCCCGGCTTTTAAACCCAATCTACTGGTGCGGTAGCATGTTACCCTGCAAAAGACTTAAGAACCAACTACCTACTAGGAGTCGAATGGCATTAGTACCGCCGGCTCGTGACAGCCCGACACCAAAAATTATTATTAACAAGTATTTAAACTACCGAATCGTCACGTGATTATACGGGCACTACTTTTCTCCCCTTGTTTCACTTACGGTGTCACAAAGCAATTTATAGTTGATCTTAGGCAAAGCACGGGTGACTATATTGGACCACAAAATATTGCCCTTACTTTCCGGAGCTGGGTACACGATCCTTATTTTAATAGCGGTGTGCCAAGCTATAAACCCAAGTTAATGATGGGTACTCCCGAAGGGGCCGGGCCTTCCAAACAATTAAGTCCATAAGTACGCAAGAGCTCCCCGTGAAAGTATTTTTTTTAAAGAATTTTTCAAACAACCGGATCATCTGCATAGATCGGATTAACCAACTCCTCCACCGTGTCCTCCACCGCAAAGTTTTCCAAAAACGGTTTTAAACATTGACCATTCACTCTAAAAATATGACCATTTGCAGGATTCACAATTTCAATAGCACCGTGCGGAAAAACTTCATGCACAACAAAGGGGCCCTCCCAACATGATCGTAATTTTCCGGAAAACACATGGAGTTTGGAATTGTACAACACTTTTTGTCCGACTTCAAAATTCTTTCTTTGGATATTCTTATCATGAAATTCTTTGACTTTTGATTTATAGATGTTGGTGTTATCATACGCATCCTGCCGGATTTCCTCACGTTCGTTGAGTTGGAGTTTACAATGAACACCGGCATTGGGCAACCGAGAGTTTAAAGATTTTATTGCCCAATATGCCTTATATTCCAACTCAACCGGGAGGTGACACGCCTTAACGTAGACAAGCAGATAGGGTGAAGTGCCCAACACGGTCATGTACATAGTCCGGTATACCCATAAGACATCGGTCAACAGAAGTGACCAATCCTTCCGGTTCGGATTAACGATTTTCTCCAAAATATGCTTTACCTCACGATTGGCGAGCTCGGCTTGACCGTTGGTTTGTGGATGATAGGCGGTGGAGACCTTGTGGGTGATGTCATACTTCTTCATGAGGGCTTCAAAAGATCGATTGCAAAAGTGGGTGCCTTGATCGCTTATAATGGTCTGGGGCATCCCAAACCTTGATAAAATGTTCTCTTTAAGGAAATTCACCACCACATTGGAGTCATTGGTGCAATTAGCAACGGCTTCGAACCATTTGGACAAATAATCCACCGCCAAGAGAATATAGAGATACCCGTCGGAAACTGGGAATGGGCCTATAAAATCAATTCCCCAACAATCAAACACGTCCACGACTAGGATATTGGTGAGGGGCATCATGTTCCTCCGAGTCATTGCACCTAGTTTTTGGCATTGCTCACTTGTCTGGTAGAATTCAAAAGCATCTTTGTGAAGATTCGGCCAATAAAAGCCACATTGGAGAATTTTGGCAGTGGTCTTTTTATGGGAGAAGTGGCCACCACATGCCTCGGTGTGACAAAAGTTTAGGATCCCTCGTTGATCTTCCTCGGGGACACAACGCCAAATGATTTGGTCCGTACAATATGTGAAAAGATAAGGATTCATCAAAGAAGAATCTTTTCACCTCACTAAGAAAAGTCTTCGGTCTTGCGGGGTTTAATGGCCCGGAATTTGCCCGGTGACAAGATAGTTGACGATGTCGGCAAACCAAGGGCAACTCGAAACGGTGAAAAGTTGTTCGTCCGAAAATGTATCAGCAATTGGGAGCTTTGAGGAAGGATCCTCGAACTCAAGGCGAGACAAGTGATCCGCCACCGCTTTCTCCACCCCTTTCTTGTCATTAATCATGAGATTGAACTCTTGAAGCAACAAGATCCATCGAATGAGTCGTGCTTTGGCATCTTGCTTTGTGAAAAGGTATTTTAAAGCGGCATGATCGGTATAGACAATAACGGGGGATCCCACCAAATATGACCGGAATTTGTCTAAGGCAAAGACGATGGCAAGCAATACCTTCTCCGTGGTGGAGTAGTTCATTTGAGCCTCATTTAGAGTCTTGCTTGCATAATAGATGACGTACAAATTCTTGTCTTTCCTTTGACCGAGAACCGCCCCAATCGCGTAGTCATTAGCGTCGCACATGAGTTCAAAGGGCAAATTCCATTCCGGTGTTTGTACAATGGGCGGAGAAGTGAGACTTGACTTTAACTTCGTGAAAGCTTCTGCACAAGCCAGAGTCCACTCAAACAAAGTGTCCTTGGAGAGGAGGTAGCACGACGGCTGAGATATCGCACTACAATATTTAATAAAGCGCCGGTAGAAACTGGGGTGCCCGAGGAAAGAGCGAATATCCTTGACACACTTAGGGGTCGGGAGGGTGGCAATAAGATCAATTTTGGCCTTGTCAACTTCGATTCCCTTTGACGATACAATATGGCCCCGAACGATACCATGAGTCACCATGACACTTCTCCCAATTAAGCACTAGATTTTTCTCCTCACACCTCTTCAAGAGTTTTTCCAAGTTTTCCACGCAAGACTCGAACGAGTCTCCGAACACCGAGAAATCATCCATAAACACCTCGACGATCTTTTCAATCAAGTCGCTAAATATGCCCATCATACACTGTGAGAAGGTTCCGGGTGCATTACACAAGCCGAATGGCATGCATCGATAAGCGAACGTCCCAAATGGACAAGTGAATGTTGTCTTTTCTTGATCGGGCAAGGCGACATCAATTTGGTTGTACGTCGAATATATGTTGAGAAAACAATAATAGGCATGACCCGCAACCCGCTCTAATATTTGATCAATGTAGGGGAGCAGGAAGTGGTCCTTCCGGGTGCTAGAATTAAGCTTCCGATAGTCGATACATACACGCCCGATGGTGACTCAAGTAGGGACCAATTCGTTGTTGGCATTTGGCACCACCGTGACACCGGATTTCTTGGGGACCACTTGGATGGGACTGACCCACTTACTGTTAGCAATAGGATAAATAATTCCCACATCCAAAAGCTTTAAAACCTCCGCCTTTACCACGTCCTTCATTATGGGATTCAAGCGGAGTTGTGGTTAGTGGGATGGCTTGACGTCGTCCTCAAGGGCAATGTGGTGGGAATAAATTGAAGCATCAATCCCTTTAATATCCACTATGTACCAACCAATGGCTTTGGTATGCCGCTTTAGAAGCTCAAGGAGTTGGGATTCTTGCGAGCCTTCGAGAGAGGAAGAGATCACTACCGGAAAGGTTTCATCTGCGCCTAGAAAGGCATACTTCAATGTTTGTGGGAGGACCTTCAACTCGAGCTTTGGTGGTTGAATGCTCAAGGGAAGGAAGGGTCCTGCACTCGAGAGGAGGCAACTCTTCAAATTTCGGAGACCATACGTATGTCCCACAAACATCTTCCACGTCAAGCAAAGAATACAAATACTCAACCTCGGGTGAGTCAAAAAAATTCGCCTCTTCTGCAGTAAGACATACTTCCAACGGGTCCTTGTACAAGAAAGTGTCCACATGCTCTTAGACCAAAGAATCAATAAGGTTGACTTCATGGATACACTCGTCGTCCCCCATTTGGCTCCCAATATTGAACACGTTCACCTCCATTTTCATGTTGGCAAAAGACAGGTTGAGCAAACCACTTCGACAAAGGATAACGGCATCCGCTGTGGCAAGGAATGGATGCCCTAGAAGGACTGGGGTCGACACTTGGGAGGTGGGTACCCAGCAAGGGTCCAAGACTACGAAGTCCACGGGGTAGATAAAATTGTCCACTTGCACAAGTACATCCTCCACCATCCCTCGCGGAACTCAGATGCTTCTATCGGCCAATTGGAGTGTCACCGGCGTGGGCTTCACCTCCCCTAATCCAAGTTGTTCGTACACAGAGTATGGAAGCAAGTTCACACTAGCCCCCAAGTCGAGGAGGGCTTTCTCAATTTTTGTGTCTCCAATAGTGATTGAAATGGTTGGACAACCCAGATCTTTATACTTTGGAACCACATTGGTTTGAATGATAGAGCTCACTTGCTCTGTCACGAAGACCTTCTTTTTAATATTCAACTTACGCTTTTGAGTGCATAAGTCCTTGAGAAACTTGGCATACGTGGGGATTTGCTTGACCGCATCCACCAACGGGATATTGATTCTCACTGGCTCGAAAAAACTCATAGATCTCGACATTGGTGTTTGCATGGGCCGGCGCCCTCAATCTTTGGGGATAAGGGGCCGAAATAGGGGAGATGGTAGCATTGGGCTCTTCCACTTGTGACTTTTTTGGATGCTCACCAATGGAAGAAGGCTTCGAGGTTGGTGAGTCAATAAGAGGAACCAGAGCTTGCACGACAATTGGTGTGGCCGGAGGCTTGGTAGGCTTGGAAGGAATAGCCTTGTCAATCTCCTTGCCACTCCGCAGAGTTGTAATAGATTTGGCTTGCTCGGGACTAAGCACCAAAGAGCTCGCCACATAATGTTGTCCTTGCGGATTTACTTGGGGTTGAGTTGGAAGTTTTCTCTTCTCTTGTTGGAGCATTCCCACTGAGTTGGCTAATTTTGACCTTGATTTTTGAGCTCCCCAAACATTTGAGTGTTTTGCTCGTTGAGGGTCGTTTGGCTTTGCATGAAAAATTGCATAGTTTCCTCCCATGATCGCTTTTGAGGTTGAAATTGATTTGGCCCGTGAGGAAGTCTGATAAGTGCCAAAATATACATATTTTGGCCCTCCAATCTACATTTATTAGTCTTTTATATTTGTTAACTGGTTTTTATTATGTGTTTTTATGTTTATAGGTTGCTTAAGCCCGTTGTCCGAGACTTTGGATAAAAAGAAGATTTTAAAGAAGTTTGGGGTTAAAATGCGAAATGATTCAAAATTGAATGGTTCATTTATTATTTCATGAAGTCCAAAGGTCCTTTATGTGATTAAGGTCTTCAATCCCTATACATAACCAATTTACCCTACTGACTTTAGGGTCTTTTGGCCGTGGAAAAGAAAAAAAACGTGAACAGCAGTAGCAGATTCGGACAAGGAAACCTCTTAATTTTTAGACGTATGTTTTCTCTGGAGAGTTTATCTTTTTCAAGTTTTCAACGATTCGTTCAATTACTCGCACTCCGGCAATTCGTTTTAATTTTTGTTCTTAATTAAAGTTGTTCGTTGGTATTCAATTAGTTGTTATCTCTTATTTATTTTTTTTCATCTCGCGTAATAGAAGCAGATTCAAACAAGGGTTTCTTCTGTTTTTCGCTAGATAATGAGTGAGTAGTCGTTTAGGTAGGGTCGCGGGTTGATTAGTACACTGTGATAAGTTCGGGCACTGCTCATATTTTCAAACGATAAAAAAAAGCAATTTTAAATTAATGAAGAACATCCGTTAGACGAACCCGGGCATCGTCGGAGCCAATGTGAACGGGGGAATGGGGGTCCAAAACTCAATCTCCGCTGCGCATGGATAAACGGCGACCATAAAGGTTCCCATCTTTCGAGGTATCTTTTTCTCTCTAAAATTGAATATTTTTAAGAACACTGAATGGAGCAGGGAAGGCCGAACTGGTTGCGAGTACTATGAACCCTACGACCGTACCTTTTTTTAAAAATAATTTAAAAAAACCAAACAATTTCTATTTTCAGTTAATCTCAGCATCAAATACAAGGGGTGGCTACCTAAGAGCCCGTTTAAATCTCTATCGTGTGCTCTTCCCTCTCTCTAGCAACAGCAGCGGTAGACTTGGGTTTCTTCCAAGGAGGTGGGGGCTGCCCCATCTCCTCCTTCACCTCCCCCTCCACCTCTCTCTCCCCCCTCTTCCCCTACTCCCCTCCACCCTCCAGATCTGGCCTTCGTCGTTCTTCCTCCATTTCTCTCCCCCTATTCGTCCCTCGCTTCCTCTTTTGGATTCGGTGGTCCGACCCCTGTGACGGGTCTCCCGTCCTTGGTGTTTAGCGTTGCAGGTTCAGATTGGAGCAGGTGGTGAGTGGTGGTTTTGGCGAGCGACGATCGACGGCGTGGTTTTAGTTTCAGCGTGCGGCAGCGGCAGAGGAGTGGTTAATAACAGAGGTATGTAGATAGAGTGGTTTTTTCTTTTCCTTTTCTCTATTTTTTACCAGTTTATCCGGGTCTCCCGGCTAGTCCGGTTGTGTTATCGGTCTGGGTTTCCCCCAGATCCGTTGGGTTTCCGGTCTGGGTCTCCCCAGATCCGACGGGTGGTGGGCGAATAATCCGGCTCCTATTGAGGAATGGTCCGTTGGTGGTGGTTTGTTGGTGTCTATTTGGGGCTGATGGTGGTTTGTTGGTGTATCAGGGGTTGGTGGTGGTCCGGTGGTGTTGGTTTGGCTGCGCATCAGTTTGGCTGAAAGATGGCTGGCCTTCGGTCGTCGTGGGCATAACGGCGCGTTTGAATCGCGATCGGTGTGTTCAGACCTCGCTGTGTCAGCGGAGGCTTGCCTCGGAGTCTCTCCACTGCTCTGGTTCGGGTGTTTCAGCTCTCGTTCAGTTTTGGCCGGCGACCCTTGTGGATTAGTCCATGAGAGCCGTTAGCTTGTAGTTGATATTGTTGTTGCTTGCCTTCAGATTTCAGTGATGCTTAGTTTTTTAGGGTTTGAGCTGTGGATCTTTTAGATCCTCTATCTAGATCTAGATTGGTTCTTAAGTACCGGCGATTTCGCCGGGCCTGCTTCGGCAGTAGGTGCCTAAGATCGAAGTTTAGGTAGCTCTGGTTCTTTCTTGTATCTTTTCTGAAATCTGTATTGCCCGATGGGCTGATGATGAATGAATGGCTTCTTCAAAAAAAAAAGTGTGGAAAGATGCAAAATCTGGAAGACGAATCTGTAGTGCTGATGTGGGAATATCCTCGAAATTGAAATCGAGGTCGAACAGGAATAGGAGTTTCGAACAGAGCTTGATATTACCTCTATATCATATTAATGGATGATTTGGTAATATTCGGATGAAGAACACAAGGGGAGTGCATTCTCTCTCTATTCCTAGAGAGAGAAGCTCTCAAACCATGCTTGTTGCTCAATTTCACCATCACACTACGACGTTGTTTTCCCTCCCTCTTACCAGATGGATTGGAAACAACACATATCATTTATCCCATGCAGCCATTTGGCGTAGACAATTTTTATTTACTCTTGTTTTGTTTTCTTTTCTATTCCTCCTGGGTATGCCCCTTGTAGGTTGTACATTCGGTTATTCTCTTTTTAAATTTCAAGCTAATTTACCCACAAAAAAAAACATTTTGCAGGTTGTTCAATCCAAGTTGGGAGGTCTCCCTCTCTCTATAGTTTACTCTGTTTAGCCCCTCCTTTTCGAGGTGATATCTCTCATCTCTTTTACGTTTCTGTCTAATCTTTATTTTTCATACTTTCAATGCGGACATTGAATAGTTCAAGTTGGGGGGAGGGATCACTTTGTTCTTTATTTTGTTAGATTCAAAAAAAAGGAAAAAAAAAAAGGAAAAAATTTTGAAATGAAAAATGGTGGAATACTTTTTTTTGCATGAGACTTGAAGGCTGTTGAGATTGGCTCTGGGTTGATTGAGTTCGAGATGTGATAGTCATTGTTTTGATATTGTGGGGGCATAGTAGTTATTTTTGCTAGCTTGTCGCAAAGAATTGGTCATGGCATTTATTTCTAGCAGCTTTGCACTTCACGCTTATTTGGGCTTTGGTTTAGGCCTGTGCAAAAAACCAGCCAACCCGACCCGACCCGAAGCCATAAGGACGGTTCTGATCAAGGAATCGGTCGGCCCTCGGTTTGCTAGATGTAAAATCTTTGATTTTCGGTTCGGCCTTCGGATGTAGAGAATCTCTACCCGTCGGACCTGAACCGTCCGATTAAAAGGATCTACACGTGGCATAATCCCAAAGGATGATACACCTTATCAATTCTCTCTCATATCACATGCCTTTTCAGATTGTTGCAGCGTGAAAAGTGGATCTGGGTCTGGGATAACTTTTCTCTCTCTCTCTCTCTTCCTCTCTCCTTTGCAATTTTGGGTTTGAAACAAGTCAAACAGTGCAAACGATTCCTCTCTCTTTCTCGTTCTTCTCCTCTGCAATTTCTATCTGATGACGATGATAATCGACGGCCAAAAAACCTCACTCTCTCAAACTCAGACTCCCTCTCTCTCACATCTCACCCAGCTTCCACAACCAGTGAGACGGAAGATATCGAGGCCGGAAGTCGTCGTCCAAGAGTCCAGACTACTCCAGGCATCCACGACTACTCCCACCTTGCAATCCGTATATTTTCTCCATTTTCTTGACTCTATTCCTTCGATCTGCATTTTTTCCTTCGATTATGCATTTTGTTCTGCCTTCAATGGTCCAATCCGACGGACGCGACGGACCCGAACCGATGAAAAGCATCGGTTTCCCAGACTGTTCTTCCACTTCCACGGTTCGGTTTCGGTTCAGAAAATTGCCAACCCGTCTACTCGGGTTGGGTGGCGGGTTCAGGCCAAACCCGACCCGACCCGACCCGTGCACACCCCTACTTTGGTTGCTTGTGAGTTATGACTTGAATGTTTTCGATGGCTTGATTAGCGGAGACTTATGCCTATGTGAGCTTAGAGCCTACTTTTTCTTGGAGTTGTGTCAAATGAACTCTTGTTTGTCACGAAAGAGCAAATTTTTTGTTGATCTCATTATTTTTGTTATCAAGTGTTGCGAATATTTTATATTGCCTACTTATCTCTTGGGTTTGGAAATTGCATGGTTGTATTGCCCCTTGGAAAGGATTATAGGCCATCTTTGCTATTCTAAGCCGGTTCATTTCTTCCTTTCATACATTTATCCCTTGTGAGCCTATTTGAGCCTCTTGCATAATAACCGTTCTCTTGTTGAGCTTCACCATCTATATTGTCTCTTGAGAAGGGTTAGTTAATGATGTGAATGTGGATTTTTGAGAAAAAAAGGGGGATGAATGGAGTGGAGAATTATGCTTGATTGGTGGGTGATCTTTTCTATTAAAGAAAAATAAAGCCGAAAAAAAAGAGAGAAAAAAAGCAAAAAGGGAAGACACCAACTTATTGTGAAAAGGAGAAACACTTGTTCTTAATGTGGGATTGTGTTAAAGGTAGGAAAGAGAGATGTGGAGTTGAAAAGAAGGAAAAAAATTTAAAGAAAAAAAGAGCGGGCACGCATCGTTATATTTGCCCTATGTGAGTTGTGGTTAGCCTATTCTTGGACACTTGAATGTGTTACCCTAACCTTGAAATACTTTCTCTACCTTAACGTTATAATCGGAATTGAAGTCCTATTTGATCCTATGGGCAATGGGCTGAGAATTGGTGGATAGAGAGAGTTTCCACCACTTGGTATTCCTTTCATGAGATCATGTGTCTACTTTATAGAGCGTTCTTTTCGTATCATTATGTGCGGAAGTATTTTGCTTTCATTTACATAACGTCCGCCCGCACATATTCAGAGTAATATGCACCTTGTTTCGAGTGATTTCATTTGTTGAGTGCATGACACGGTGAGATTTGAAGTCGAGACTCGGTCCGGAGAGAAGTTTTGGTTATTTTTCACAAGTGACCGATGTCCTTATTCACACATGCTAAGCATAGGGAGTTGAGTTTTGTTCACCCTCCACTTAAGAGGGTGAACATTACCCTCCTTCTTATTGGTTGAAATTATGTGAACCCCACCACAAAATGATGTCATGCTTACCAAAAAAGTGTATTGCATGGTAAGCATGACATCACTTTGTGGTGGGGTCCATATCATTTCAACCAATGAGAGAGAGGATAATGTTCACCCTCTTTTAAGGAGGGTGAACGAAATTGCACTCATATACAAGCATAGGTGCCGTGACTCATTTTTATGACTTGATAGTATCTAGAACTGCTAATGTCTGTTATCTCTTTGTAATGGCTTCATATTCTTTGCTTGAGATATCATTGAGCTGTCTTACAGGTTTTCGGGTTTCGTGTGAAAAGAATTCACAGTGTTTGTGGGTGTTTCTCACGAGACTCCACTCGTCCTCTGGGGATCGCCTAGGGGTTTAAAAGGCTTGTTGCACGGGCTAAGTGCAATCATGAGTCCTACGAAAATGGCATAGTTAGAATTTATCTTTTTTTATTTTCTTTGCTCGAGGACTAGCAAAGTATAAGTTGGGGGGCGTGATAAGTGCCAAAATATACATATTTTGGCCCACCAATCTACATTTATTAGTCTTTTATATTTATTAACTGGTTTTTATTATGTGATTTTATATTTATAGGTTGCTCGAGCTCGTTGTCCGAGACTATGGACAAACAGAAGATTTTAAAGAAGTTTGGGGTTAAAATGCGAAATGATTCAAAATTGAATAGTTCATTTATTATTTCATGAAGTCCAAAGGGCCTTTGTGTGATTAAGGTCTTCAATCCCTATATAAACAATTTAGCCTACAGACTTTACGGTCTTCTGGCCGTGGAAAAGAAAAAAAACGTGAACAACAGTAGCAGCTTCGGATGAGGAAACCTCTTAAATTTTAGACGTATGTTTTCTCTGGAGAGTTTATCTTTTTCAAGTTTTCGACGATTTGTTCAATTACTCGCATTCCGGAAATTTATTTTAATTTTTGATCTTAATTAAAGTTGTTTGTTGGTATTCAATTAGTTGTTATCTCTTTTTTTTTTCTTCATCTCGCGTAATAGAAGCATGATTCAAACTAAGGTTTCTTATGTTTTTCGCTTGATAATGAATGAGTAGTCGTTTAGGTAGGGTCGCGGGGTGATTAGCACACCGTAATCAGTTCAAGCACTGCTCCTATTTTCAAACGATAAAAAAGAGGCAATTTTAGGTTAATGAAGAACATCCGTTAGACGAACCCGGGCATCGTCGGAGCCCATGTGAACGGGGGAATGGGGGTCCAAAACTCATTCTCCGCTGCGCATGGGTATACGACAACCATAAAGGTTCGCATCTTTCGGGGTATCTTTTTCAAACTAAAGTTGAACGTTTTTAAGAACACTGAATGAAGTAGGTTAATCCGGACTGGTTACGAATATGAACCCTACGACCGTACCTCCTTTTAATTATTTGCAAAGTACAATCAATTTCTAGATTTTAGTTAATCTTCATCAAATCGACAAGGGGTGGCTACCTAAGAGCCCCGTTAAATTAGTTAAGCCCGAGTTTTTAAGTCAGCACACATCATCGTCTATGTGGATTCGACTCCAGACTTACCAGATATTGTGTTACGTCGGTCTCCGCCCTACGCTTGGGGCAACCCATTAATTTAGGATTTGGAAATCGTCAAGTATTTTTGGCGCCGTTGCCGGGGACGGCGTTGTGTGTTGAGAATTCGGATAATTTTTAGGTTCTTTTCTTTTCTTTTTCTTTTTCTTTTTCTTTGTTATTTCTAGTTTTTAGGATGAGATAAAAAACGGTTCTTTTCTTTTTCTTTGTAGTTTTTAGTTTTTAGGACCAAAAAGAAAACCAAAAAAAAAAAAAAAAAAAAAAAAGTTTGGTAAGGGGATATAGTCATGATAAAGCCGAAAACGATGCGCGATCACCTTTTTGGGCGTGACATGTAGGACTCCAATTCACATGAAAGAAGTCCTAATCCTCCCCAATTACCACCAGTTCCATGGCTTAGGTTCCGAGAATCCATATTGGCATATTACAGAACTTGATGAGCTTTTCACTAATGATAAGGTGCGTTTGCGTAAGTTTTTTCCATCATCTTTGCAAGACTATGCTTTGAGTTCGTTTCATTATTTGAATCTCGGCCCAATATTTACATGGCAAGATGTGGAAGAAGAATTTCACAGGAAGTTTTCTCCCATATATGCAACTCATAATCTTCTACAAGAACTTGAAAATTTTTATCAATTCGATAATGAGTCTTTTGCATGTTGTTGGTGGAGGTTTAGAGAACACACTTTACTCAATTGGCGGG
>JAOTQK010051732.1:0-14025 GCA_025642025.1 Rhododendron ferrugineum | reverse complement strand
CTAGCTTTTTTCGCAATCTGGACGTGAAGTAATTGCTAGACTGAACCCAAAAATTCAGGCCTCCAGTTTTTTTATTGAGGTAGGACTTACCAAGTTTATGTCATGAGTTCAACGTTGAGAAGCCATTTTGGCAAGATATACCATACATTCACTTCACACCGAGTCAAGTCAAATGACTATTTTGCACATCCAATTATGGGTTGAACGTAACTTCCCTTTATTTCCAAAACAGAGTTTACTAACTGGCATTGGCATGAATAAACGGCAAAATGATATTTTGGTATTTTCAGTTCAATTCAGGGCTTATGGGAACATTTTTTAAGTCAACCCTTCTGGAGGCACTGATTCCATTTTTTTGTTGATATGTTATGTATAAGCTCGGAAAATTTCAACACTGGAAGTAACAAGTTGGCACTGGAAGCAGGGATCGCAGAAATCTGTGATATCTCTATAGATAAAAAGTCACGTTTGAATGAAGCATCATAGGTCAGCTGATAAGGAGATTTGAGCATAGGATTGAGAAACTGAAATGAGTCTCCGCATTTGTGGTAATAGCGTGTTAATGGAAGATGTGCTTGGTGTTTTATTGATATGATTATATTGGGGTTGTATTTGAGGCTATAGAGTTGAAACAATAGAGTAGTCTTGATCCAATTATCTTGGGGTTGTAGTAGCAATAGAAAATCAGGGTCAGAATTTAGAAATGTCGCTTAGGCTTGTAGGTTGTGGTTCAAAGCCACAAACAAGTTTTTAACTCCGCCTGTGTCATGCTTAACCACTTGATTAGTACACAGCCGGTCCCAAGCCCGGAGAAAGGAGGAGGGTTGATTAGGTAGCTCCTATCATGTAAAAACTTGTTTGTCTCACTAGTTCATGAATCTGAAGAATGTACAGATTATTTCCTTGTGTTAAATCAGTTCTCTTTTTTTGGTGAATTTCAGTAGAACATAATAAACTGGAACCTCATACCCTAATGTCAACACATAGCCTACAGAATCGGCCTCTTTCCATGGCCAAATCTGGCTGTTCTATGCTCAAACGGTTAACTATCTCGAGGAATTGTTGTTGTAAGTGATTTAAGCTGTCCTGTTGTTGTCACTGATTTCAGCTGCCCTTCTACGAAATTACTAGCTGTTCTCGAGTGGTTAATCTAATTATCATTATAGCTCAGTGTACTGAGATGGACCCATTTAGCCAGGCATGATCAGTAACCTTTCTCACGGGCCTTTTCCAGTTTTAAGGGTGGGGTTGTATAAGCATTGATTGTGTACTCACTTCTAGTCTGCTCCTGTTTCCATCACGCTGTCGTTATACCGTGTAGCAGTATTTATCTTTTTTTCTTTTTGCAATTCTATCGTATTTTTTCACCTAGTTAACAGGTTCTGAATGGAGCTGGTGCAGTGGCCCAACTTGCAGCTGACATTCCGCTACCATCAGTTAAGGTAATAGAAAGAATGAGTACCCTTTTAACATGTGGTTTAAGCTTTAAGCTGATGGTATATCTAGTTTTTTAAGCTAAGTGAAGCAGTTATAAATTTGGTAGGAACGCTTATAAGATCCTGTTAAGGAAAGTTGTCAGTGGTAAGTGAAATGAGTTCTTGATTGTTGTTACATTAGGTTTATAATGGAATAAATTGCCAAATCTTCTCTAATTGGGGTTACAATCTGCATGATTAAAGCTACCATCAGTGAATGATTACTTCTAGATTAATGGCTTGCGGCAAATTTTGAGGAAGTTTTTAGGAATGAAGGTGGGTGGTCATCTGACGTCGTGTCGCTATGATATTTTTTTCTGAACGGCCGCAATGTCACTGCAATATTGCCTGCTATGTATTTGGATTAAGGAAACCAACAAGTATTTTGGACAGCACAGGAGTCTCAATCTGGTTAGCTTGGGGTGGTGGTTCCAACAGAGAATTGGTTAAGTTGGGGTGGATATTCCAACAGAGAATTGGTTAAGCATTTAGAAGTGTCCCAAAGGTAGTATATAGTGTAGGTTGTGGGATTGAGTGCCACAAGAATGTTATACTCCGCCTCTATCGTGCTTAATGTCTTATTTAGTATACAACCAGTCGCAATCCCAGAGAAAGGAGGAGGATTGAATTAAATAGCTCGTAGCCTGAGCAAAAACTTTCTTGTCCAGTACATGAATGAAGCTTAAGATAAAAGAGAACATCTAACATTTTGAATCGACTCTGCTATTTTGATTCATTGCCATTAGAACATGAAAATCTAGAACCTTGTTCCGCGGTACAAAACCGTTTACATTTTTTATTGCGAGAATTGTCCTGTAGTAACATGCTGTGGTTGAAATTCTATTTCGTTGTTATTTACTGGGGTCAGTTCTACTTCTTTAATGCAAGGGTCTGTAAGTGACTGTAACTAAGTTGTTTTCCGTGACGTAATGTTGATAAAGTTTGTACTCTATGAAAGACAAAACAAGGTCATGAATACCTCACTGTTGGCTAAAAGTTTGGTGCATTTCTTTTGTAGAGTGTTGGAATAATAGTTGTTGAATTGTTAATTGCTTTAGTCACAGCTGACTTCAACTTGCAAGCTATGCAAGGGATGGATGGGGAGATGATGGAAGGAGATGCACAAGGGATAATTCGGATGCTGCATGGAGTTCAATGTGCCAAGTCTCATTTAGCCGTTATTATCACAGATATGCTTAATTTTATTAGTTTTGTTCGGGTTTTTTTCGTTTTCGTTTGTTCGCCTAGATTGTAATAGGGTGGCTCATGCTATAGCCAAATATGTCCTATCCATGGAGCTACCTATGATTTGGGAAGGAGATTTTCCGAACTGGATTTGTAGGGAAGCTTTTTTAGACTTTTCTCATATTCAGTGATGAATAAAGTATTTGCCAATCGACCAAAAAAAAAGAGAGAGAAAGTTCTGTAGCATTGTTCGTATGTATGTTTCTCTTTGCATGCTCTTTGGGCGTGTTTTGCAAGTTTGTCAACATAAGCATTCGCTCCCGCACTCATGTGCTCACGCTCTCAATTCTCGCAATATTCATGAATTCTGGTTGTCTGGGAGAGTTTTGGAAGACTCTTTCACCCCGCTCGTGATCCTATACACCCGCATTGTGTGACTTGGGTTTTGTCCACACTTTTGCCATTTGAGCAGATAATTCTAGTCCTCTTCTTTTTTCTTTTTTTCTCACTTTTATAAAAGAGTCCAACTCAATTCAAACAGGGTGGTTCTATCTACAACCTCTCATTTACTCTGTAAAACCTATTAAAAATTTTGATGACTATATGTCTTAATGCATAATGACTATATTGCCCCTATAAATTTATCGGTACGATCCACATACTTGAAACACGTCAAAAAATTTCTGCCCACTACTCCTACGCATACAACTCATCATCTTCCTCCTTTCCCTTAGCGTATAACACTTCTTCCCCCTCCGTCCTCTTCTACTATTCACCATCTCTTACACTACAAACCCTCTCATTTTAAATCTTCCTCCCTTCATCTCTCTCTCAATGAAAAAGCAAGGATCGGACAACCAATGAATGGAAGGTTCCTTTTTTTTCAATTGAAAACCTTGCCCATTTAAAGGTTTTCAAGCAATTGAAGATACACCAATGGAAATGGAAGCAAATTTGATTGGAAACAGTATGGTAGTGGAGAACATAGGTGTTGTCACTGACATTGTCGTTTAGGAGCCGAAACCGCGGGGAGTGGTAAGCCCTTTGTTTTTTTAAATTTTCGGCCTAGTCTTGAGAGAAAATTACCTCTTAAGGATAGAAAAGTGCATGTTAATTCTCATTAATGGACTAATTCCCATTAATGGACTCACAGTCCCAGAAATCGTTACTATTTTCTGGGTTAAGAACCCAAAATTGCTAGGTATCCTACCTTGGTTAAACCATAATTTGGGGCAATGTTTAACTTATTTCGGATTAATAAACCCGACATTTTGACGTTCTTTTGACATTTATAACCTAAAATCAACATTTTCCTTCATTGTTTATTTCGAATATTTACTCCCATGAAAGATTGTAATTTGTAGGGCATGTATTTTCCAAATATATCTACAGAGCAAGTAGGCTGGCTTTTTTGGTTTTTTGCTATATTTTGTACTTGAAGGGTGATTCTTCAACGCATGGCAACCACACAAGTCCATCGGCCCTATATGATTACACGACATTTTATGATGGACTGGGCAAGTGTTTTGAAAGAAATTAATCTTTTTAGACGACGTTATTCACTACAGGTTATGAATATTTTTCTTCAACCATGTATGAGTAGTTTTTTTTTTAAGTGGATGGTATCGACCGGTAAAGAACACTGTTTGGTCATTGTGAGAAACTCATCGAAGAAAATGGCAAATAACCGAAGACCAAGAATGAGATTTGCAAGCGAGCAGAGCGGAAAGCACATAAAGTTTGTCAACAAGTTAAATGGCAAAGAGACAATGGAATTCAGAATCTCATGGGACAATAACTTGCCGGCCTTCTGAAAAAGAACAAATAGTAGATAGCACTTCTGTTAGACCACTTAAAAAGACACTTCGGGCGTTGCATTTGTAGCAAACATTTCCTGTTTGTTGCCATTTATCGTTTCCTTCGGCATTGCATACAGTTCCAAAGCAATATACAGGATACAGATGGCTAATTTCCTTTCCAACAAAATTTAGGCCAAACGATGCCGATACGTGCCGATCGCTAGTACGGAAATGATTCCATGTGTGTCAAAGCTTGCCTATTCTAAATCATCTTTCCCTCCCACTCTTCTAGTGACTGCCAATTGCCATCAAAATCTTCTCTCCTTGCAGAAAATATTTCGTCCAAGTGAGGAAATGAATCCAGAATGTTATAATCCATTGCTAAGGTCACCAATTACGGTTGGGGATTCCTTTGTGTAGATGATTCACCCAAATTTAAGTTGCTGCTGGACTACAATATCAAAAGCATATAAGAATGAGATCAAACAAAAGGCTTAAACAATCACTGGCAGTAAAAACCTAACAAAAAGAAGGAAAGAAAGAGAGGCCGATATTAACATTGCATACTTTATACAACACTAAATTAAAGGAATAAAATCAAGCTGCAGAGAAAATAAAGCAACTAAAATACCAAGCAGTGTAAAGAAAGCATAAATCGTCTAAAACAGATGAAAGTCGTTCAAGATTTTGATCACCGAGTTCCATGAGAAACATAGAACGGAAGACAAATTAGCAGCCACCAACCCAAGATTACTTTATCGATGCTATATCATAGTAGTTTTTTCGGGGGCATTCTTTCTATGACAAGAGAGAGAACTAGCAGCCACCAACCCAAGATTACTTTCGATAGATTGGAAGTGGTTGAGAACCTACGTTGCTTGATCGCAGAAAGCCAAATGAAGTAGCACTAACGTTCCCTGACATGGACAAGGATCATCGTTCTCCTATGACATTAAAAATGGTACTGAAAAACAAAGGATGAGACAAATACACACACGCAACAACGTTACCCGAGCTAAAACTTCCCTCATCATGGCCTATACATGCAATGCAACCAGGGAAGGAAGCAAGATTTCGTAAACGTTGGGGCTGAAATATGAACAAGAAGATTTTGAAATTTCAAGGTTCGGGAATTTAGTAAACTCATCTTGTTGATGGCGAGCTCGACCGCCTAGATCTCTCAATATAATAAGCATTTAGGTCAGGCACATCAATATTTCTTGCCTAGCAAAATAATATTCCCTCCATCCCTAATAAGTATCCCTTACGGAAAGGCGTGCAATTTTTTTAAAAATGTAAAGTACTTCCGTGAAAAAATATTCAATTTCTTCGCACCAAATCAGATCTTTAATTCATTGTGAAGAATTTGAAAACATTATATATGCACTAAAGTACTTTATTTTTTGTTCAAAAATTGCACGTCTTTTTTAGGGGACACTTATTTAGGGACAGAGGGAGTATCACATTCGAATGTAAACCATCTCATAAATCATTTCTAAATTTTTGAAGATGTTCTTTGATAGACGAAACAAGATTCATGGCATTTAAAATTAAAATTTGTAGAAGTTCTTTGATTAAAGAAATTAAGATACATGTGAAGTATTATTAAAAATAAAAATAAAAATAAAAACAGAAACTATGGGGGGCCTTGGCCCCCATAAGCCCAGTGGCCCCAGTCCTCCTTCCGTCTTTGAATGCAACTACCAAACTTCACTTGTACTAGTCCATGACTCCATATGAGTTGTTGATACAGGAAAACAATTAGCCGGGAATCTTTCTGGATCAGAACTTATAGCTGATGTCTGAATACCAATGGTGAAATGTGATACCCCCACATCTATAATTCAAACATGCAATAGCCCAATTACAAAATTTGTCCAAAAAGAGGATACACTCTATGCAACAATAAACAAGGAGTCGCGTTATTTTTATGAGTCTGTCCGGCGTCCGCTTCAACAAAATGCGGGACTCACCCATGATACTATGTATTGGAAATCTTTGCCTTCATAGAGGAGACAATCTCACAACAAAGTGTCACAGACTCGCCGAAATTAAATAAAACATGAAACAAGAGAGCTAGATGAACAAATCGAGAAACTTAACACCAAGATCTATGTGGTTCCTCCAAATGCTCTGTACTTGTGCATATAGATATAAGCATAGAGATACAGTTTTACTTTTACAACTATATTGCATAAAAGGATATACCAAATTTCCAATTACTTGTTAATAGGAAGCCCGAAGCCCGAGACCAGATTATAGAACCTAAATTAACTCCTTTTGCCAATTAGTCAAACTTCGACGGGCTGTAAGTATACAATGAGCACTACAAGATACTGCAACAAAGTCACTCGTCCTGACGCTATAACTCGTAGGAAGATGAAACATAACTCGTAGGAAGATGAAACATAAGCGACTTAGTTAAGATAAAACATAAGTTGATGAAATGGTCAATCACTTACAATCAGAGTCAAATAGTCTTTTCAATATCAGAACAACACTAAAATGTATGCTAAACACTTTTCTAGCACAAATAAGTCATTGTCAATCCATGGAGGAAAAACTAGCAAATCCACCACGTAAGCCAACAAACCTAGCATATAAATAAGGAAAATACTGAAAGAGAAAGTTCAGATGCTCACACTTACCCCTAGATGAAAGAAGCCAGGTCTGAATTCAGGGCTAAAGAAAAACTTTGTGCATAAAAGTTTTTGAATAAGACTTTTGAGAACCGAAATGATGCCGTGAATTCCACAAGCATTCTGCAAAACAGAAAGAACGCTCAAGAAAAGGATCAAACCGGAAACAAAAAAGGAACACATATAGTTTGTTGCCTGGTCTTAGAAATTATGCAAAGCTGTACTATTTCAATGTAATTCCAGACATGGCATCATCCATTGGACCTTGTGCTTTTCAGTTTGTGCATTGTGTGCTGTTCGAACAGAAGACATGTTATCGAGTCCAATTCACTTCAAGGATTTAAGGAGATTAACAGACTACCATTCACATGCCTTTTTCTTTAATTGAGTTATTTCACACGGTTGAATACTGCACCTATTTCTGCACTTACATGCTTTAGGTTATCGCAGTCTGCTATTTTCAAAGTCTATTTCAAAGTCTCAAGGGAAGCTAGGTCTAGTAGTTGCTTTGGCAAATATACAGCTCCCTCAAAGACCTTATTTCCAAATGTCTTAGAGATTTGCCGCTTGTGTCCAGCACATGTTCAATGAGAATACCAGTATATTTCCAACACGGATCTACTACTATGGTCGAAGAGGATTTACACAAATTTTTTAAGAAACCTGTGAAGGCATATCTCGAAACAACCCGTGAATCTTGAATGGATAACAAATGACTTGCAATGGTAATCAAGTTAGGGCAGTCCTGGATACACAACTTCTAAAGACAAGGAAAGAACTCCATTATACTCGTGGTTGCAGGAGGCAACGATGACACATCTGACCATTCTTTCAACTTCAACATACAACGAATAGTGAGTTTTCTCAATACCGGGAATACTACTACTGCTGGATGCTTGTGCAGCCACAGTAGTAGTACTACTACCACCAACAATTTGCTAATCGAATCCATAGAATTCAGGACCAATGCGCTCCCCATTATCCAATTCATTCATTTTAACGACTTCAAGGTGCGGAAGGTGTCCGAGTATTGGGATTACTTCAGCTCCCTCAAAGAGCTTAGTTCCAAATGCCTACGGATTTGCTGCTTGTTTCCAGCACATGTTCAAGGAGAATACCAGTATATTTCGAATGCAGATCTACCACTATGGTCAAAGAGGGTTTACACACCTTTTTAAAGGAACCTGAGAAGGCATATGTCGAAACAATATGTAAAATCTTGAATGGATAACAAATGATCTGGAATGGTAATCAAGTTAGGGCAGTCCCGGATACACAACTCCTCAAGACAAAGAAAGACCTCCATTATACTCGTGCTTGCACGAGGCAATGATGATACATCTGACCGTTCTTTGAATTCTTTCAACATTGACATACCACAAAGAGTGAGTTTTCTCAATGCCGGGAATACCACTAGTGCTGCCACATTACTACTACTACCACCAACAATTTGGTCATCAAATACAAAGACTTCAGGACCAATGCGCTCCACGTTACCTAATTCCACCATTACAACGACTTCGAGGTGAGGAAGGTGTCTGAGTATTGGGATTTCTTCACATAATCTGCAGCAACTTAATTGGATCTTCACTAAATTTCGAAGCACTCATCATCTCTACTTCTCATCCATGATGCCAATCTTTGCCCTCCGAAACCACTGAGCGTTAAACCTCAAAGATTCTTGTGAGTTTAAAGTCCTTCCAACACATCCTCATAGTTAATGTCCGTTTTTCACCAAGCCCAATGCAATCCCAACTCTGTAACTTCTTATTTTCCTAATGTGGGTACATGGTACCAAGTATCAAGGTGTGAAGCGAACAAGGTGACTTCAGGAGGTGAAGGTTAGCCCAGCTGAAGGAGACCTCTGGGGCACGGCTGAAGGATAACCGCTCCTGAAGTCGAAGGCTTACACTTGGGTTGAAGGCTTCAAGAGTTTGGACTTCGGACTAGTCTTAATGTCTTATAGAGAGGGAGACCTGTTGACCGAAGGACAATTTCTCGCTCTTCGCATCATACCTACCACCTGCCCTTTGGATCACTGACCTCTAAATCACTGACCCTCAGACATATGGCCTAGACCTCACATGACTACTACCTACCTCTGCAAGCTTCAACCCTATATATGACACATCTTATTAGCCTGACTTCAGAGGTCTGACTTCTGGCCTCAGAGGCCTACGACCTTCAAACGACCAGCCATTGAGGACCCTCCACTTGTCATCAGTCTAGCTAGCTAGACTTTAGGCCATCTCCCTCCTATATAAATGGGCCTTGCCTTCATCCAACACGACACACCCATTGCTCTTGGTTTCTCTATTGCCACTTTCTCTCTCTCTAGGATCTTCCTTGGGCTCTCTCCTCCTCCGCCTTCGGCACCCCGGGCCTTTTGTACATCATTGGTATCCCGGACTACCCTCAGGTACTCAATCTAACACACAAATATCTATTTATTGTGCACCATTTTGCACAAAGTAATAAGGACATGGAGAGGACACTGCTACACCAACCAGCAGATTATGGAAAAATGGAGGACACGACATGTTGGGGACACGGTAAACAAAAATATATGTTTGTCTTTTACATACATGACATGACAGTGAAACCAAAAAATAATAAGAAGAGTAAGGCAACTATATTAAAATACCATATGCCTTCATTATCGTTAGTCATTATATTACCCATAAAAGTGTTTCGACATAAGTTGTTTCATCATTCACGTGTCATTTTAATGTATCCACCAGTATCTAAGACACGAATAAAAAAAACCAGTATCTAGGACACAAAATGAAGAATTTCCAATGCTTTCACTAGAGTAATGACATGTTCCGCGAGTGCCCTAAAGTATTCTGAGCATGTCCCGAGAGTGTCCAAGAGAACAAAATTCATAATTTGAGGACACTTACACTTTGAATGTTGAACACTTGTCCTGAGAGTTTCCGGCGAGGGTTGGTGTCTGACAAGCTTCCAATACCGGAGGTAGCTGACCTCTAGTGACGTGTCCGTACTTCATAGATATTGCATAATACTCTATAGCTTGAATTAAAAAGATACAAGTGAAACCAGCTTTCCTCTAAAAGCAATATAATTTTGCAGACCTTAGGGCCAAACGCTTGAAACTAACTGAAAATTTTAATCATGCAGACTTGAGGTCTTTAACACTAGAAACTAATTGAAAAATAATAATTTTGCAGACTTGAGGTTTTAACACTAGAAACTAACTGAAGAAAAAATTAATTTTGCAGACTTGAGGTCTTAACTCTAAAATCTAACTGCTCTGCCTGATCCTTCCCTATCAATTTCGATAAAAGAATAACATGGATTTAGTACAGTTCATCGCGATTACAAGCAAAAAGAACAGTTGTAAATTCATCAGGTATTTACGGAATGTCAGCATCAAGGAATATTATGGAGGTCGCTGGGCACCACAGGGACAAATCAGCATTTTAACTGGGTAACTTCAGAGGCTTTAGAAATAATCGAAATGAACTTAGGAAAAACATGACAGAGCAGCATGACTAATGTTACTGCAGCCATCCATGACAGAATCAACATGACTAAACGTGAAAGAATCTACATGGGTAGCATTATTAGGCCTGTTTTGTTGCTATTGAACGAAATAATTTTTCGAAACACATTTTAAGGATTGTTAGGAAAACACAGACATAATTTCAGCTTGGTATCTAGTATTAAAATTGATTTTCAAATCTTAATTTCAAATAACTTTCTTTTTTTTTTTTGTCTTTTTCCTAACAAATGGCTTTTCCCCAAAAAATTCTTCAAAAACATTGAAATCAATTGAATCAAACAAATTTTTTTGAAAAGAAATGTATAACACTATTTTTCAAAAAGCAACGGCAACAGTGCTATTAATTTAAAAGCTTCTACAGAGGACACAAAAATGCTTACAAGGCCCGGGACTGAAGGATAAATTGAAATGGCATGTTTTCTACCAATGGTCTTAAAGCACATTGGCCTATTGGATTTTATGCAACCAACGGAATAGTATAGGTCATAAGGTCATAGCTTTCGGGCTTTAGTAGGGACCGCTCCCATCCAAATTTATTCTTCTACCCTTTTCATTCTTCCTCTAGAGTATCATAAAGGAGATTCAGGACACATGTAAGCATTCCTCTGGACTGGTACAAAACTACAGAAATCTGGAGAAAAATAATAGAATGGGAGACTTGTTTGAAGATCAAGAATTGAAGGGGAGCAAATAATTGAAGAAAATACAGAAAAATGGAACAAAGCACTGAGACCTGAGTCACTGACATTCGGCACCTTTGATAGCCCAGTATAAACTTTGGAGTCCAAATGGGAGAAGTGGACCCACACTCAAGAATCTAAAACATGTGGTAATGCTAAGAACATAAGAATTAATGATATCGAAAATCACTAAGTAATTTAGACACATTCAGAGAGAAATCAAAGAGTGGAAGAGTTAATGGGAAATATGTTTGAACAGTGTTTTCCGCCTTCCCAAAGGAGGAAAAAAAAGCCTATGACCGCAAATTACTATTCAGAATGCCACTAATTTATACGCAGAGAGACGAGAGTTTGGCTCAATGATAGCCAACATATTTTTGTGTAAAACTAGACTTACCTTCACAGCTCCACGTCTATCCTTGGCATGAACTTCGTTATCACTTCTTGAAGAGCAAGAGCCCATCCTTCAGTTAAGATTTAAGTCCTTTATCATGTAAAAAGTAGATGCAACTGCTTCCTCAACAAGTAACAGAGCCTGATAGAACTTCTGTTGTTAACAAAACCTCAGATGATAGACTTGTAATCGCCAATATCAGGCAAGAAACCATTCTGCTCCATTTTCACAGACAACTCTTTAGCTTCATCGAAAAATCCTTCTTTGCGAAGACCACGTATCATGATATCATATGTAATAAAATCAGGTTGTAACCCCTTGGAAGAAAGTTTAATAAAAAGATCCCTTGCATTATCAAGTTTCTTATTCTTGCATAATGCATCAATGAGGATACCGTACATAACGACATCGAGACAACCTCTGTTTTCAACCATGTGAAATAACGACAATGCTTCATCAATATGCCCGGTCTTGCAAAGCCCATCCAACAACATACCATAAGTTTTACTACTGGGAGTTAGGCCCGCAAGTTCCATCTCATTCAGTAGTTCTTGAGCCACTACATATTCACCAACCTGAAAGAGACACTTGAACATAGTGTTATAAACTGCAATGTCGGGTTTCAAACTCCTTTGAGGGATTTCTTGAAAGAAATTGATGGCCTCGTCTAAGTTCATGTTCTCGCAATACCCATAGATTAGAATGTTATAGCTGATGATGGTAGGTTGGAGGCCCCTATTCACCATGGTATCAAACACTCTCTTTGCTTCATCCATTCGGCCTTGGACACCATACCCACGCATTACAATACTGTATGTGACTTCGTCAGGATCCACACCTCTTTCTATCATGAATTCAAGTACCTCCTCTGCTTCTCTTGCCATCCCTTTATCGGTAAGGGCATCCACAAGCACAGTGAATGTATGAACATTTGGTGAAACACCACTATCGAACATTTCTCTCAGCATTTCTCGAGCCTCCTCCCACTTGCCACAATTGTAGAGGCCATGAATCAAAGAAGTATAAGTGACGACATCTGGATGGATACCTTTTCCATTCATTTCTAATAAGAAGTTCATGGAGTCATCTACCATCCCATCCTTGCAAAGACTGTCAATGATCATGCTATACCCTTTGATGTCAGATTTAAACCCTCCCTCTTCCAATGTCCTAAGCAACTGAATAGCCATGCTCGTGTTCCCCGTTTTGCAAAGGCCATTGACAATCATTCCATATGGAACGACGATCGGTTCAATTTCTCTCTTACTCATTTCTATTAAAAGTGATGTAGCCTCCTCCCACCGGCACAAGTTACATAAACAACGAATTATACTGATATAAATACCACCATTTGGGTGAATACCTTTTTCTTTCATCCCGCATAAGAGGTTCATAGCATCATCCACCATCCTGATACCCATTCCAGCATCTGCGGCTTTGCAAAGCCCATGAACAATCGTTCCATACGTATACACATTGGGTTCAATTTCTCTCTTTCTCATTAACTTCTCAAATAACTCGAATGCTTCAGTAGTTTTATCTTCAAAAATAAGTCCATTCATCAGGGTGGTGAAAGTAGCTACATCAGGTTTATAACCGAGTTTAAAGATGCCCCCTAAAAGAGAGAACCCGAAACCAACTCGATTCACATTGCAGTAACAGTTAATTGCAATGTTCAGGGAATAAATATCAACCCGGATGCCCAGAAACTGCAAATTGTCAAAATGAGAAAGAGCCTCGGTGTAACGACCCGCTCTCGCAATCGTCGATAGCGCTTTATTTATTACACGTACCTGTGGCAAAGGTCGCATTTGGGACAACTGGCTCAGAAACTTTTCAGCTTGTTGGAGTCCATCTAGCTTTATTCTCGGTTGGTGTTTTGGTTGACTGGTGAAAGTTGCAGAAGGAGGAGAACAACTAGGGTTTCTAGTGTTAGAGCAACAACGAAACAGATTTACAAGTCCGGTGGGAAGGGAGCACGATGAAGGGTGTGGTGGTTGAGAGAGAAGATTACCTTTTCGGTAATTAGCAGATTCCATGGGACTGATTGTTAAAAATGAACCAATTTGAGTCATCGTCTCCGTCCTCTGCGCCTCTCTCTCTCTCTCTCTCTCCAGATAAATACCTTTTCGGTGGTCTAGCTTTGCCACCGCGGACGGGACAATGATACACCCACCGCGCCCCCACCGCACGCGCGCCGGGCCCACTCCGGCCAATCCGAGCCATCCAAGAATTCTATAAAAAAAAAACTGAGTGGGCCCACGCGAGAATCAACGGCATCCGACGTGTGTAGGTGCTCGATCCGAACTTCCAAAAATTAGATGATC
>JAOTQK010051648.1:0-14046 GCA_025642025.1 Rhododendron ferrugineum | reverse complement strand
GCAACCAACGTGCTAGCTTATGGGTGAGCGCAGGCTTCTCGAACAGATACTTGATAGGATCCATCCGAGAAATCAGTCTTACCGAATAGGCTAGCATGTAGTGTCTAAGCTTTTTGGAAGCCCAAACTAGTGCCAAACATGTCTTTTCTAGAGGGGTATATCGCTCCTCGCATCCTATCATCTTCTTGCTCAGATAGTAAATAGCCTTCTCGATTCCATTATCTCCCTCCTGCGTCAGCAAACATCCCATAGCAGTCGGAGTGACGAACAAGTACAGATTCAGTGGTCGACCTGGCGAAGGTGGCATGAGCACCGGTGGGTTTCGCAGGTATGTTTGAATTGATTCGAAAGCTGCTTGGCACCTATCTGTCCATTCGAACGGGACCCATTTCTTGAGTAGACGGAACATTGGCTCGCACATCAGAGTTAACTTTGCAATAAACCTGCTGATGAACTGCACCTTCCCCAAAAAGCTTCGTACTCCCTTTTCAGATCGCGGTGGTTCCATTTCAAGAATAGCTTTGATCTTGGACGGGTCAACTTCGATCCCTCTTACGGTAATTAGGAACCCCAACATCTTGCCTGCTGTGACCCCAAACGTGCACTTCTGCGGATTCAGACGTACATTGTACTTGCGTAGCCTTTCGAGAAACTGCCTAAGCGCCGGAGTGAAGTCCTCCTTTTCCTTTGCCTTGACAATCATGTCATCAACATAGACCTCGACCATTTTGTGGATAAAATCGTGTAACAGGGTTGTCTGTGCTCGCTGAAAAGTACTCCCAGCGTTCTTGAGTCCGAATGGCATCATTACATAGCAGTAGGTGCCCCACTCTGTAACAAAGGTTGTCTTCTCCTGGTCTTCTGGCGCCACAAAGATCTGGTTGTATCCGGAGAATCCGTCGACAAACGAGAGCAAAGCATGCCCCGCCGTGTTGTCCATAAGCACATCGATGTGAGGCAAGGGAAAACTATCTTTGGGGCTTGCTTTGTTCAAGTCCCTGAAACCGACGCAGACTCGGATCCTCCCATCTTTCTTAGGAACCGGCACGATATTAGCCACCCATTTCGGATACTCAGCGACCCTCAGGAAACCGACGTCGATCTGCTTAGTGACTTCTTCCTTGATCTTCTGAACCCAGTCCGGTCTCATTCTGCGGAGCTTCTGCTTGACAGGTACAGCCCCAGGCGCTAGCAGAATTCGGTGTTGCACTATCTCGGGGTCGACGCCGGGCATGTCCTTGTGAGACCATGCGAAAACCTCGAAGTATTCTTTGAGCAAATCGATCAGCGCAGTGCGATCCTCTGGAGACAGAGTTGAACCGATTTGCATCATTCGGGGGTCATCCTCATCTTTCAAATTTATAGAAATTACTTCTTCTTTTAGAGGCTGAGCATGCCTTTCGTCTTCCCTTTCGATGAGGGAACGCAACTCAGCTGGGATGTTCCCATCGAAGTCTGTTCCTTCATCGTCGGGGTCGACACAGTTTATATAAAAGTCAGCAAAGTAATCGGAAGTAGGATCATGCATTTCATAAAACCCAGACGGGTTGCCAATTACAGTTGACTCGAATTCAAAATAGAAGCTACAACGTGGAGGGCCAAGAGGCACAAACTCCGGCTCTGAGCTAGACCTAGACTTGACAGACTCTGTGTCAAACTCAGATACATTGTCAATGCATGTCAGACGCGGAGTAAAAATGCAGTTATTGATACTACCCTTTGCTTCGACGATGAGGCAGGTTGGATCCTCGAGGATGTCCGGAGAGTCGGGCCCAAGTATCAGCACTTCAGCCTCTTCTTCTTCACCAACCAAACCTACTTGGGAGAACAGCATCTCCAAGCTTTCCTGCTCAAAAGTCTCCACCCAGTCAGCCTCCACTTTGATCTCAGCCAACTGCCTTTCTAACTCCTTTTTGGCGCGCTCTTCTTCAGCTATATCCCCCTCACTGTCGGACTAGGTGTCAGCAGCAAAGATCTCAAACCCCGGCAGCCAGGTGCGAGTCTCCGGGTCCCAGAATGGTTCAATCTGTCTTGAGTAAGCGTGGCCTCCTCCTTCGCGGACAAAGTAGCTACCAGGGTTACCATAAAGGGTTCGAGGTCTTCCAACACCTTTCCTCAGTTTGGCTCTTTTGACAGGGGGAGAATATCCCAGGCCAAAATTGCCTTCGGTAAAGGGAAAGATGGGGAACTCAGCGATCCCTTGTTGGTTTATCCCAAGTCCAAAACTAGGCATGTAGTCCATCTATCTCTTAATATCCAAGGCAACAGAGCTGATGGTGAAGTCATCGTCGATGACAATATTGAGCACTGACCCAGATGTATCGAGCGAGAATCCCCCAAAATCAGAGTCTTCTTCCCCATTCATTATCCCCAAAACAGGGGTCCCATCGTCCTTCAGCGGGCGGATCCCAGAGTCCCCACAGATAGTCGGAAGTCCCAACATAACCTTTTGGTGCAGGGTGGAAGGCACTGCCATGATGTCTGCCCTATGGAGCCACGGCCTGCCCAGCAGCAGATTAAAAGTGGCAGAGATGTCAACCACATGAAACTCGACATCCATCTCAAAGCGTCGAGCTTGAGCATCAAAGTCCCTTCCACCGTGCGGCGAGTGCAGTCATAAGCTTTGACTGCCAGGATGGACGGCACAAGGTCATTCTTGGTGAGACCAAGGTAGTACGCATCCCTCATTGGGCAGATGTTGATGGCAGAGCCATTATCGATGAGCACGGTTGGCACCTAGTGGCCCCTGCATTTGACAGTGATGTGTAGCGGGCGGTTGTGAGCGATCCCTTCAATGGGCAGATCCCTCTTGGTGAAAGTAACGGAATGTTTAGAGAGTAGAGGCAGTATGAGGGCAATCATTGCTTCATGAGTGATGTCGGTTGGCACTTTCAGCCGGGCTAAAGCTGCGGACAACTTCTCTCGATGCTCCTTTGATGAAGAAATCAGACCCCAGATAGACACAGCAGCAGGAATCCTCTCGAGTTGCTTCTGAATCACGTCCTCCTCCAGGAACAACTGGAACACCTCTTTGAACGGCAGGGTTGGCGGGCTTTGGAATAGGAGGATTAGACGAACTCCCAGCCTGCAGGTTGGAGGGCTGAAAGACTCGGCCGCTCCTCGTAACATTAGCGATGTCCCACCAAGAATTCGATTCATCGAAATCCCAAAAATCAGTAGGTACATCGGCCATCTTGTGCTTTCCTTTGTCGATCGATGCCACCGTTGCGGACGATTCTTGCCCCAGAGCTAAATCTAGTTCTAAGTCCTCCATCACCAACCCCTCCCAGAAAGCAGGGTCCTGTGCAGCAGCTTCTTCAAAAGGCGCCCCCGGATTAGTGACGAATGGAGTATCCCAAAAGCCAGCATCGACCAGAGCGGAATTGACAGTCCATACCTCGTTGCCCATTTGGATGTCAACCACTTTGTCCACGTCCCAGAAGTCAGCAGGTAGCGGATTTGTATTGAGGTCAACGGTTTCATCTACTTCCCATAGATCATCTGGCACTGCGTCCAAAGTCATGACGAGGCAATCATCCTCGGGGGCAACGTACGGGCGCGGCTGCTCCATAGTCACAATATTGTCGGTGGGATCACATTCATGGTAAAACTTACGCACCACCCCTGAAAGCCTGTCTATTAAAGGATGGAAGGACCCAAGCGGACGACATTCACCAATGATGACCTCCCCCTCGGCGTAGAATTCCAAGTATCTTTCGTCCACGTCGTCCTTGGCCTCGACTTGCTCCATGTGAAAGTTTTGATTCCAGGCCAGCTGTGCAGCAGTGGGTTGTGGATCCCAGATGTATTCCTCCTCCTCAAGGTCAGCGGGCTCGGGTTGGTAAAATAGCATGAACAAGGAAAGACCATGCAGCGGGTCTGTCTGCGCTGCCTCCCATTCTTCTTCCAATTGGTCAACCCACGCCTGATCAACTTGCGGAGCCGCAGGAAATCCCAAGTGATAGCGCTCGTTCCAGTCATTACCAAGCTCCATCCATTCGGCCATCTTATCTTCCATTTCCCATTCCACTGTCAACATGTTGACATTAGGCTTTTCAGGGGTGGCCACAATCGGTTTAGGGTTGGTCATTGAGGTTATATGGTCGGTAGGGTTGAATATAGTGGAGCTAGGAGAGATTATGGTGGAGCTGAGGGATATGTGATTGACTTGATTGTGCTTCGGTAGAGAGTTGGAGATGACGTTGGGCTTAGTAGGTGGGGTTGGAAGGGTTCCATTGTCCACCAAATCTTGTATCGCATGGCGGAGATGATAGCAAGAGTCGGTATGATGGCCAGGCATCTGATGGTAGGTGCAGAAGACATTGGGGTTATGGCTAGGGGGCGGATTTTGAGGAAGCGGGGTTGGAGCTAGAGGCTTGAGGTGACCAGATTTGGCTAGTTTTTCCAGAATTGCGGAAAGAGGCGCTTCGAAGTTGGCAAAGACATGGGGTTGATTGCGGTTGCGGGGCTTTTGGGGAGTTTGGACT
The DNA here is from genome assembly GCA_025642025.1 of Rhododendron ferrugineum. Classification (NCBI taxonomy): domain Eukaryota; kingdom Viridiplantae; phylum Streptophyta; class Magnoliopsida; order Ericales; family Ericaceae; genus Rhododendron; species Rhododendron ferrugineum. The sequence goes on along the minus strand of JAOTQK010051648.1, from coordinate 9,559 downwards.
TGGTTTACATCGGCTATGTGGTTAGAGCTTTGAGTTGTGGCGGTGTTGCTGGCAGTAGTGGCACTGGCGTAATTGTTACCGCCAAAGAGAGCAGTGCTGCTTCCAGTGTAAGTGCGGGGCTTGGCTTTTGACACTGAGGCAGCGGGAGAAGATTCAGTTCGTGGTATGACACTAGTTTGGAGGGCTTCCTCGACAGCAAGACCAGAGTCGAAGAACGTCTCAAAGTTAGCCCCTTGAACTAACACCAGGTTCATAGCGAAGTAAAGCTGCAGATTTCTGGAGATGATTCGGATTTGGTCCTTTTCGCTCGGACGGTCGGTCATAAGGGCTGCCTTGCCCCTCCATCGTTTGATAAAATCCGCAAAGGACTCCTTTGCGTTCATCTTGGTGGATTCCAACTCTCGAGTGGTCATTTTGAGTTGGGCGTTGTAACTGTACTGGGCGTTGAAAGCAACCCCAATATCAACCCATGTCCTTCTCTTGGAGAGGTCTAGAGACAGGAACCAATGAAAAGCAGGACCAGAAAGAGTTTGTGGAAATAGCTGTGCCATCGCTTCTTCTTCATTCCCATGTAATTTCATTGCACTATGGTAAGCCAACAGATGAGTTTTTGGATCACCAGTGCCGTCAAACTTTGCAAAATCAGGCATCTTAAACCTTTCAAGCAACCTAGCATTCGGGAAGGGGCAGAGACGGTCCATGTCTAACCCACCGGCGCCTATCTTTTCGGACTTGGAGACAGTTTCCTCCAACTTTGCCATCTTGCCAATTAGATCAGCCATTTCCGGGCTCGGAGCAGGGTTTTTGATTTGTGGGATCTCATCAGCCGCGGGTTCACGCTCTCGCCTTTCGCCGCCTCCTCCAGCTGTAGCTGCCGGGGGAAGGCGTTCTTCAATTAAAGCCCAAAGATTGGTCGTGGAAGCGTCAGCTTGATCAACCCTTTGCTGCATGATGGCCATACTACGTTGGATATCTGCCAAAACAGTAGCAAAGTTTGGAGGTGGAGCATTAGCCATGATCAGAGTTTCTGTTTTGATGGATCTCGGTGAGGAAGGTAGAGATGGAGACGACAAAGAAGCTTCGTGCAGAGTAGTCGATGGTGAATCCTCCCTTGACACGGTGCAGGCCAGAGCTTCCGTTGTGGTAGACTGAAAAGCAAACCCACCCCAAAGCTTCTGACAGACGGACCCAGCGGACGCTCCCAAGTAGGTTTGGCTCTTGATTTCCTAACTTCCTTTGATAGTGTAATGGCTAGACAGTAAAGTATAAGAGCTCAGTGACAACCTGCAGCAATTTATTTTGAAAAGAATCGAAAGAAGGGAAAAATGCGCGTGCCAGCGTCGTCAGTGTCCTCCTAGACTCTACAGCTAACAGACAAGCCTGTCTCATGACGTTCGGACATTGCCAAGATCCTCATAATTTCTTTTCGACGGTGTATCCTTTGTTTGAATCGACTAACACTAAGAGATGTCAGAACAGCCTAAGTCTTTGGCTATTCCCTTCTCGAAGTTTCAATTTTTGAGTGGAACAACTTGGGTGTAGATGACATGATACTGGTAACCGGATGGCATAAGCAGCACTGTGCCAGAGCCTCGAGCGGTGTAAGTGTTTAGCACTTTTAACCTTGAGTGGTGTGAGTATCATGGCATATCCCTTGTTGTTCCTAGTTTTCTGTTTGAAACATCGATGGGGTTTAGACAAAGATTTAGAAAGTTTTGATTTCTCAAAGTCTCGATGACTCTAAGGATTTTGAAAATTTGATAACGTGCAACGTCAAGATGCACGACTCTTCATCGGGCCAACAACGTCCTAATAGGCATAAGACAAGATTGCGAGAGAACCTAAAAGCCGCCTAGCATGCTCCTACGCAGAACGGTATGTATGTATGTACAGGCATGCGATAGGGAAAGCAGTAACACATAGGCAGTTTATGGGGGTTAGATGCAAATAATCCTACCCTGCAGGTTCCTGCCCTAGTTTGAAATGTTCTAGTGCTTTGTACGCATGTCGAGGCCGGTTTTGGCTTAGAGGGGTTCCTCTGACTAGAGCCACGGTATACCTCCCATTGCAACGCGTATTGCAGAGCAATGGTCGAACGGTAATGCGACTCATCATCGTCCAAGGTTGTTGGGCGTTCGAGGACCCCGAGCTCCAGTAAACTATGCCGGTTACCCAAAACACCTCAACGGGGCTTACCAACATCGATGCAATGAAGAATGCCGAAGAATGATTAAGAGAGAGATGCAATTTTTTTGAAAATGCCTTTTGAAATTTGGCTCACTTTTATTAATAAAACACTTGGAGAAAACTACACAAGTGAACAATAGTAAAAGCCCCAGTTCGGATTGGTCGGATGTAGAATCCTGTTACGTTACCATTCCGTTCTTCAGTAGCGCGGAGCGTACTGTTTTGGCAGACTTTTAAAAAATTATTCATTTATGTATTAATTGCCAAATGTTGATTAATGCAATAGGTTCCCAGCGGAGTCACCACTGTGAGCACACACCCCAAAAATTCTCATTTTTAGTTTATGAAAACGGATGCGCCCCTTTTGGAAAAGCACGACGAAACGCTTCGATTTAGAGTCGCCATTCGGGTTTTAGCGGTGAAAACACCCAAGGAACCGAACTTGAAACTCTTTGTTACGTTTTGATTAGAAAAAGGCTTGTAGACTGGACCGTCGTCACCTTCGATATCTGAGGTTCGGGAACCAGGTTACGAGAGGGGAAGGATTTTATGGCACCCCTCTCGCCCAATCCGGAGATCAGTCTCTACTCGGGCATTTCGTAAAACATTTGCATTTCTCTCTTTTGATTATTTCTTAGCCAGTTAGGGCGGGGGAACAGTTAAAGGGGATTAAAGCGATAGCACGTTGCATTTATGTGATAAAATGATGAATGGTTTTATGGAAGCAATAATAGATTGAAAACAAGCACCTGTGAACATTTTAGACAAACTAGAGCACGCTGACTGTGAGATGATACACGCAGGAGCAAGTCTGCATGCACTGGTTAGACCACTGCATGCAAACCTGACCTGCATGCGCCATATCATAACTGGCGTGCGCCGGTGAGCCCAAGCCCACAGCTTCTGTAATCAACCCTCTGGGCTCTGGAAGGGACCAATGCACACCCAGGACAAACCACGCAGTTTATCTGAAGCAGATATTGTACAGAATAAATAGCTACAGACAAACGGATTGGCTTAGAGCCATAGGGAAAGGCAGAACACCCCTTAAACAGTGAGGGGACGAAAATAGAGACCAAGGCCTAGTTGCCATGCAAGGGCCAGCCACTGGACCAGAGAAAGCAGGCGCACGCTGGTATGCAAGTACCGTGCGCCAGTTGCTTCTTTGATCCAGTGCTTGGCTTTGCACTTTTCTGAGTTCTGGAACAGGAGCAGGAGGAACCCAGAGGCATTCCAAAGCAAAAATAACAAATAAAAAGCTACGCAGTACTAGAATACAGAAAGCAAGAAGCTGGTTTTATCATGCTATAAGGTGAACAAATATAGATAAAGTAGAAAATAGCTGACCAGTGATCCCCACGCCAACCGTGCACGGATTGCCATTACTGGCGTACGGCTTAGGAGGACTGGCGTGCGCCATTGATAGCAATATACGGCCTTGAAGCCTTGCCGACTTTAGGGCCAAGACTGGTATAGATTACCAGCCTTGACCCTGCTAGCCCCCCCTCAGGGGTCAGAACAGATATATCTCAAAAGGTGGTATACCTTTGCTTTGAGGTTGAAAATGAGTTTGAGCTTGAACTTGGGGTTTTGGAGGATGAAGAGTGAAAGGAATGGGTGTTATGGACTGTGAAATATTGCTCCCTTGCTTACTCTTTCAAAGGATGAGAAAGAAGCAAGAAAACAATAGAGAGAGGAAGAGACAAAGCTTGGGCTTCCTTAATGGTTGCTAACCCCTTGCAAATGAATGCAAGGGGGGGATTTGTAGGCTAGCAAACAACTGAGTGGGCTAGGATCAGTTGGCCTTAAGGGCTGTTTGGGGTTGGTTAGGCTAAGGAGGGAGCCTCCCATGCATTAAATGCATGGGACAAGGTGATGGAAGTTGTAGGAGAGAGGGGGGAGCAGTCCTGGACGACTGAGATCATCAGGCAACTGTAGACCACGTCGGGGTGGCACAAAAGTCCCGAACACATGGTTGAATAAAGGTGATTTGACTGGGCTTGACTGGCGTACACACCTTGTTGAGTGGCGTGCGCCAGTGGAAACTGGGTCAACGGTCGATGACTGACACATGGCAGTTCACCAATGCACTCCAGCTCATGACCAGCGTATGCCAGTAGGTTTTTGCTGAGGCCATTTTGTTATGGCTTGAAGGGTTTGAAAAGGGTTTGGATGAGGCGCGGAATGCTCAAAGCTCAAACATACTAACAACCTCGGGATGTTCTTGACCTTAATCATCATCGGGGAATCAAAGACCGTAAGTAAACTAATCTGGACAGTCCAAAATAGGGTGTCTACAAACTGGAGCCAATGCGGTGCCAATAGGGAATAACGTCAGAAATCCTACCGGGCAGAAGTGGGACATATTAGAAACAAGGAAAGGCTTTCGCGCTAACTCCTGGAGATCCGCAGAATACAGAATCATTTGTTGCAGGTACTATACTCATCTGCTCCACTCCTGCCTATGTACTTTTTGATTCGGGATCAACACATTCCTTTATTGCTAGCCAATTTGCGTTGAAGTTGTCTAAAAGCCCTGAACCACTTGCATTTGAATTATTAGTATCAACGCCTTTGAATAGTAGCACAATATGTAAATTGATATATAGGGAGTGCGATGTGAAGTTTGGGGGTAAAGAGTTGATAGCAGACCTAATATCTATGCCTATAGGTCACTTTGATGCAATTCTAGGATTGGACTGGTTATCTAACAATAGTGTTACTATAGATTGTAAGAATAAGTCCATTGCCTTTCGAAACCCTGGGCTAGATGAGTTTCGGTTTATTGGAGAAAGAGTGTTCTCACCTCCATATTGCACTTCTGCGGCTCGTGCTCATCAACTTTTAAAGAAGGGTTGTGAAGGGTATTATTGCAGTATAGTGTTGAGTGAGACAAAAAAAGAAAAGTTGGAAAGTATCCCTGTGGTTCAGGATTTTTCGGAGGTTTTTCCAGAAGATTTGCCTGGTACGCCAGTGGACAGGGAAATAGAATTATCAATTGACCTGGCACCCGATACAAAACCTATTTCCAAAGCACCTTATCGGATGGCACCAGCAGAGCTTAAGGAACTGAAAGTGCAACTATAGGAATTACTGGAGAAAGGTTTCATACGACCTAGCTCATCACCATGGGGAGCGCCGGTGTTGTTTGTAAAAAAGAAAGACGGGACTATGCGGTTATATATTAATTATCGGGAATTAAACAAAGTAACGATCAATAATAAATACCCACTACCTAGAATAGATGATCTGTTTTATCAATTGCAAGGGAGTTAGATATTTTCTAAGATTGATTTGCATTCAGGATACCACCAGTTAAAAGTGAAAAGACAGGATATTGAGAAGACAGCTTTCCGTACTCGGTATGGTCATTATGAATTTGTTGTAATGCCATTTGGAGTGACGAATGCCCCCGCTGCCTTTATATGGATTTGATGAATCGGGTATTCAAGCATTATTTGGATGATTTTGTGATCGTGTTCATTGATGACATTTTGATATACTTGAAGAATGAGGAACGACATGCAGAGCATTTACGAATTGTGTTGCAAACCCTTAAGGAATAGAGGTTGTATGGGAAATTTAAAAAGTGTGAATTTTGGCTAAAGGAAGTGGTATTTTTGGGGCACGTTATAAATGGTGAAGGAATTTCTGTGGATCCCCAAAAGATTGAAGCAATTGTGAATTGGCCAAGGCCGACAACTGTAACCAAAGTTCAAAGTTTCATGGGTTTGGCCAGTTATTATAGGAAGTTTGTGCAAGACTTCTCCAAGATTGCAGTACCCTTGACTGAGCTGACAAAGAAGCGGGAGCCATTTATTTGGACAGTGAAATGAGAGCAGAGCTTGCAAGAGCTAAAGTAACGACTCACCACAGCTCCAGTTCTTATACTTCCTGATGGAACTGAATGATTTGCTATTTACAGCGATGCCTCACGACAAGGATTGGGTTGTGTATTGATGCAACGTGAGAGAGTTGTAGCGTATGCTTCTCAGCAGTTGAAGCCTCATGAAAAGAATTACCCAACACATGACCTAGAATTAGCTGCTGTCATTTTTGTGCTGAAAATTTGGCGTCACTATCTTTATGGAGTGTCTTGTGAGATTTATTCTGATCACCAGAGTCTGAAGTATCTTTTTACTCAGAAGGAATTAAATTTGAGGCAACGACGTTGGTTAGAATTGATGAAAGATTATGATTTTACGATTCACTATCATCCTGGTAAGGTGAATGTGGTAGCCGACGCACTAAATAGAAAAACGATGGGAAAGTTGAATCATCTTATTACCCAGCAACAAACCTTACAGGAAGAGATGGAAAAGTTGAATATGGAAATTGTCGCTAAAATGTCGAATATTAAGTGTTATGCTATCACAGTACAACCAACATTGATTGAGGAAGTATAGACTCGACAAATGGAGGATTCTAAATTGAAGAAAATATACGATCAGGTGAAAGAAAAACCCCACGTAGATTTTTCAGTTGATGGACAAGTGATGAAGTTTAGGAATCGGTTGTGTGTTCCTTACATTCCCTAGCTTAAGCAACAAATTCTAGATGAACACCACACGTCAAAGCTTGCATGTGACCCCGGAGTAACAAAAATGTACCAAAGTCTGAGGCAACTGTATTGGTGGATGGGTATGAAAAAGGAAGTGGTGGATTATGTGAGTAGATGTCTGTCATGTCAACAGGTCAAAGCAGAACGACGAAAACCCGCTGGTTTATTACAGCCACTACCTATACCTGAAGGGAAGTGGGAGAACTTAACAATGGATTTTGTAGTAGGACTACCTCGCACGCAGTAAGGAAACAATTCAGTATGGGTAATTTTGGATCGATTGACCAAGACTGCTCATTTCCTACCAGTGAAGAATACGCATACAGATCAAGTGGCGGCTATCTATGTTCGAGAAGTGGTGCGTTTGCATGGAGTTCCAGTAGCTATTGTTTCAAATCGAGATTCGAGATTTGTTTCTAGGTTCTGGAAAAGTTTTCAGAAAGCAATGGGGACCAAACTCAATTTTAGCACGGCATTTCATCCTCAGACCGATGGTCAGTCCTTAGACACCTCCCTGAAGCGGGGCATCGCCATACAGATTGATCATTGCTGTTTGTTTGGTTGTTTGCTACATAAACCAAGATCGTGGATATTCCCATGGGCTGGAACATCGCCACACGATAGCGGTTATCATCGAAACAGAGTCGCTACCTAGTTTAAGAAAACTAGGAAAAATAGATAGAGATTCTGGGTACGGGAGCCAAAGGTACAATGAGGGGAAGGTATTAGGCACCCCTCTCTGCCCAGTCGTGAGACTGGCCCATAGTTGTTCGACATACGATTAATTCATGCTTTATTTAATTCTAACACGTAGTCTATTTATTTCGCCTTTAAACAGTTAATAAGGTGAGCCGAGACGATAAGTAAAGCATGCACCGGAAAGCAGAATAAAATAGAGTTGTCCCAGGAAATAGATTACGCGGCCAGTGAATAGATGTCACAGCTGAGTAATCTCACTGGTTCGATGTATCGGCCGAGGGATTGATTCCCCAGCCGATGTTCTTCCTCACACCCGACAGAATATTTCGCAGACAATCAAAACGCTATGATTAAGCATAAAAACGATAAATAAATTGAACCAGAGGCCCCTAGGCCTCACCACCTTGATCCCTCAGTGGCTTGATTGCTTCGGATTGAGGGTGATTTGGATGATTGCTTCTTGAAAACCCTAGGGTTAGGGTTTGAACTTCGGGGTTGGATCGTCGGATTGTGGCTGCCTTTGGGAGGTTAGGGCTTTTGTAAAGGGGATTTGAGAGAGTATGTGTGCAGAGTTTTGTGGCTGATGATGGTGTGTTCGTGTATGAATTTTGTGTCTCTATTTTTGGAACCCTAAGGCCCTTTATATAGGCAATTGGTGACTCACTCCGGCCAATCAAATGGCGTGAATCGAAATGGAATTCTAGGGCAATAAGACCTCTAGACGAATCTGCTGCGTAGCCCGAACGCATCGGAGAAAGGCTGCTAGGTTTTGCGTGATCGGATCAAACGATCGACAGAACATTCCAGAATCTGGAAAATAGACGATCTGGAGGTCGAGTAATGGATTAAGCGGCCGAAGGATAGACCTAGCGGCTGAAGAATCCATCTCTCAAGGAGATTTTCAAGCAATGGGCTTCACAGGTGAAGAAATGATGTTAAGGCTGTGAGATCAATATTACAGCCAAAAGATAGATTTTCCTGGGATACTATATTTCTATCTGAAAGGCTATTTGGCTCTGGATTGGGTCCTCTAAGTGCCTATAAGTTCTTACCGAAAGTTCTAAGGTTCACAAGAAGTCAATCAACAATCACTGTATCCATTTCATCCGCGGGATGGTCCCCAAGGTGGGAATTGAAATAATCGTTAGGCCAAATTGGGGTGTCTACAGATGCCCCTCTTTGATTGAACTTAGACGGATAGCGAGACATGTTTAAGTAAGAGTCAAAGCTGTAAAAGCAACTCAATTTGGTCCAACCACTATTCCAAGGGGTTTTCAAAAAAGGTTTTTGTTATGGTCGGGCCGGGAGGCTGCCTACGTATTCCACAAGGGAAATTCAGACTAACCGTAGTTCGGGAGGGCAATAAAGAAAAACAAAAAGTTTGGAGGGTTGGAAACAGAAGACGTACCTTCAAGCTTAAAAAGCCGTGGTGTGACGTACCTAGGCTGAGCCAGGATTTTGGCGGAGGATAGTTGAAGGAGCGCGGGGTTGCCGGGGGAATTTTTGCGGTAAGCATCTTCAGAATTTTGGGGTAGACCAATACACAGCGGGTGAGTCATTTGCTTTTCTTGATCATCCTTACTTTGACTGAGGGGAGCTCGGTAGAGTAGCTTATCCTTGCGAATGAGCTGGAAGGAATTGATGTAACTAGGGTGGAATCCAAGCCATCTGCTGAGGATGAATCGGACGCCGATTTTGAGATATGGGTGGAACCCAAGCCATCTTCCGGAGATGAGTTGGATGCCGGTTTTGAGATATGGGGGGCGCGAGGCCTGTAACTAGAGCACGGAGCGTTGGAATGAGGGAACCAAGGCGCGGAGCCGGTTACAGTCATGAGGTGAGAGCCTAGAGAGTTGGGGCTTTGAGCGTGATAAAACCGAAGCGCGGAGCTGGTATAGAGAGTTTGGAACCAAAGCGTAGAACTGGTTGCAGTCATAAGGCGAGAGTCCGAAGAGTTGGAGCTTAGAGCTTGACGTGATTTTGAACCGAGGCGTAGAACTGGTTGCATTCTGATGGTCTGTGCACAGAGCTTTCCCATCATAAATTTTGGCGTAGAGCCAAAGGATCGAGGCGCTGGACCGATCAATAAAACCGAGGCATAGAGCCGGTTGA
>JAOTQK010051519.1:0-14078 GCA_025642025.1 Rhododendron ferrugineum | reverse complement strand
TGGTGTAGACTCCTTTTTATGTTTCTCTTAGGTAAAATAGCAAAAAATGTATTTAAGCTCATCTAGTGTACTTGCTCTAAACCCCTCGCCTCCCACCTCTCTCTATATTCTCTTCTAGTTAGGGTTTCCAGCCCAGGGGGAGGGGAGGCGCCGCCGCCTCTCCGCCCTCCTCCCCCGGGGTTTTCTCCCCCGTCCGTCCTCCTCTCCCCCTCTTTCTCTCTTCTCTCCCTTCCTTCTTTTTTTGATCCTCTGTTTTTTTGTGGGTTTTTTCCGTCGTCGAGGCTGATCTACTTCTCTCGCTCCGTTACCGATCTCTCACCTCGGCTTTGCTCCTCCTCTATCGCGGCGACCCAACCCTGGGTTCTTTCTCTTGGTTGTTCCTAGGTCGGCTTAACGGTGAGTTCTGGGTTGCCGTGGTGGTGGTGGTGGTTCGGCTCATTGGTTTCCTCGCCGTGGATTACTCTGGGGTATTCACGGTTCACGGCTTAACGACAATGAGGCAATCTGGTGACAGTGTTGAGGTCGGTCGTCGAGCTTTTGCTCTGTGGTTCTTTTGGGTGACGTGGAGCGGCGGTGCACGGTGTTTGCTTCTCTGGCTGTCGTTTGGTAATTATTCATTTTAATCGCGTGAGATTCTTAATGTCATGCCCGTCGTAACGGTGTTTGGTGGTCTTTGATGGTTGTGGCCTTGGTGGTTATCTGGTTGTTGGTATGGTTGTGTGAGGTGGTGGTCGGGTGGTGTTGGTGTGGATGTGGTTCTGGGTTGGATGGCCTGGATGTTGCTGCCGCTGTTGGTGCCGTGAGCTGTGGCGGCGGTTGCGGTGGCTGATGGTGGTAGCGGTTGGGGGATGCGAAGGATTAGGGCTTAATGGTTATATATATTCGGCTTTGTAGGCCATTGGCCCATTAGGGTGTGATCTGTAAATGTATTATTGGGGCATTTGAGGCCCATTAGGGTTTCGGGCTTGGCCCGTTCTTATTCTGGTTTGGCAGCTTGCCAAATTCAGATCTTTGGTTTCGGAGTGGCACAGGATTAGGTGATTTACGGGCCGGTCTAGATTAGGACGCTCTCTTCCCACCCACTCCACTTGATTCTGGAAAAAACACCAACAAGGATTTCTGAAAATTTCTCCCGAAATTGCCCCAACTTCCACGCATCTTCTTCTTCACTCCCTCGTCTTCGATTTGGAGGGCGCCGAATTCGTCCTCGTAACCCTTCTCTCTCCCCTCCTCCTCGTCTGCCTCTTCGCCGCCATTTCCCTCTACTCCTTCCACTTGCTGCTGCTCTGCTCGTCGCCTCCCTCCACCGCCGGCTCCAGCGCCTCCGTCGCATCCGCTTCTCCTACGGCTTGGTCGGCGACGGAAGGCGGTGACGGTGTTATAGTTGGAATAGTTCACCTAGACGTACTCATATCCTGCAGGAGGTACGCCCCAACAGTTTAAATTTCCAACCTGGTATTGGGTGCCGAAAACTTTGGCTTGAAGGGAAAGGAGAAACAGAAGAGCTCACAAGAACTGGTATTTTGTCGTTTCCAAACTATGGGGTCATTCGTATCGGACTAGTAAATTATATGTGGCCTAATGAACAATAATAAGGAGATTCGCCTGCTGTTGCTTCTTCTTCGTGCTCTTCGTCTTCTTCAACTGTACTAAGTTTGGAGTCAATTTGGTGGTAATCGAATTAGTAAATTTCACTAATAATAATGTCCAAAAATTCTCATTGAATTTCACTAAGTGAAATCCAGACCCATTGAGATTTAGTAAAATTTGAAATCGGAGTGAAATTAGAGAAATTTAGTTAAATTGGTAAAATTTGTAAGAAATAGTGATAATTTCACTAATTTTTTGAAGTAGTGAAATTTTGCCGGAAAAATTCATCGGCCGGAGGTGGTTGTGGGGTGGAGGTTAGTGAAATTTGAGATATAGTGAATTTTACTAATTTTTTGTAGTGAAATTTTGCCGAAAAAATTCATCGACCGGAGATGGTCGTTGGCCAGAAGTGGTTGTGGTGTGGTGGTTAGTGAAATTTGAGAAATAGAGTTTCACTAATTTTTTGAAGTAGTGAAATTTCGCCGGAAAAATTCATTCTTTGGAGGTGGTCGCCGGCCGAAAGTGGTTGTGGGGTGGAGGTTAGTGAAATTTGAGAAATAGTGAATTTCACTAATTTTTTGAAGTATAAAAATTCGCCGGAAAAATTCATCGGCCGGAGGTGATCGCCGGCAAGAAGCGGTTGTGGGGTGGAAGTGGTAGAGGATGATGAAAACTTTGAAAAAATAATAAAGTGTAAAATTGTATTTAATTAAGGGTAAAAGAGTAATTTTCATGTAAAATTGTCCATAGAGATAAATAAAAATTAAGTTCATTCTTAATGAAAATTAAGTACTAATTTTCTAGACCATTGGTAATTTTCTGAAAATAAAACTCTAATAGGGTTGGACTTCAAAACATCAAGTTAAGGCCATTTATTAGTTGAACCGGTTTGGGAACATATAAAGTGTTGTTATTGTGCATGTGATACTTACAAGCCTGGCCCAATATCCCCAAAACCAATCTGACAGAGATGCTCGTAAGTTGGCTAGAACGCGTGAGTTATAAAAAAAAATTATGACCTCACCTGGACTTGCATCCGAGCCCCCCTCCCCTAAGTGAAAACATAGCACATAAAATGCAAACATTTCACATACAATATTTTTTGATTGACAAAAAGAAATTTTATTAATTAACGAACCGAAATTATAAAGATTAAACGGAAACGGAAAAATGACATCACAACCTACCACCTGCATCCTTCCCTCCCTGTAGTTCTCAAAAAAATATCTTAGTGTGTATGAGAGAGAGAGAGAGAGAGAGAGAGAGAGAGAGAGAGAGAGAGAGAGAGAGAGAGAGAGAATACCTATTCCGGAGTCGGATCTGATGACGAGTGTTGCCTAAAAAGGGACTCTTTGTTCCCAGTTGTGATTGTTTAGAGTGAGGGGAGAAATCCTGATTGCTCAGAGATAGAAGAGAGATGAGAAATCCTGATTGTTTAGAGAGAGGACCTCTTTATTTATAGAGATGAATAGAGAATAGTAGATGGGTGTGTTGAATTGGCTCCAGATTTTTTTTGTTTTTAATAGGGTGTTCAAATATTAACTTTAACTCATCTAACACTATTAACCAGTAGTATGCACTTAAAATTTAATATAGTAGTACAAGAGTGTGATTGATATACATAAAGTCAGATGTGCTAGAAGTACAGCAAAAGCTGTACAAACAGGATGCACAGATTCATTTTGAACCCGATTCGGATCCCACAAAGATGATTGGAGCCGCTCATTTGGTTCAAAATTTATTTTTTAGGATCCCTGTAAAAAATCATCTCAATCCTATATCGGTAAGGATGTTTACGAATCATCTAACTTTGCTTTAGAATTTAGGCCAAATTCTGAAATAAAGTTGGATGATTCATAAACGTTCTTACCGATATCAAATTGAAATGATTTTTAACAGAGACCCTAAAAAACAAATTTTAAACAAAATGAGCGATTCTAATCATCTTTGTGGGATCGAATCGGGTCCAAAATGGATCTATGCAAGCTGAGCGGCTCTGATCAACTTTGTGGGACCCGAATCGGGTCCAAAATGGATCTATGCAAGCTGTTTGTACAGCTTTTGCTGTACTCATATCATTTCTGCATAAAGATACATAATAGTGTTTGTTTGCCATTTTAGTTTTGTTTTCCAATTATTACTTGAGAAAATTAAATAGGCATCCTATATGGAGATCTTATTTAGGTGTCAATCCTAGTAGGTTCGAATACTTATGTCCACATCCTCAAAATTCATTATTGCCCCATTATACCCTTATGTCTACCAAATTAATACATTTGAGGGATCATAGTTTTTATTTTTTATTTTTATTGTAGGTATCCGAGATGAATGGAAGACTTACGTTCTCATCCTGAGTTTTAAAAACTCAAAACAGCTTCTCGAGAAATCCCCTCATAGTTATCCTCTCTCTGTGACTATTAGTCCTCTCCTCCCTCTTTGTCTCTAACGATTTCAATCCCCACAAATCAGACCCCAAATCCATGAATGACGGCTTCGAAGTGCGAGACAGGCCAGACCATGACGATGACGAGAATCCGAGCGAAGGTTTAGGTTTAGATCAGACTCCAGATGGGTGATTGGGCGGCGGCGCTAAAGATGCACGAGATCAGCGATGCCTAGCGAGATGGGGCGATGCACGGCGAGAATGTATCTTCGGCGAACAATACCAGTCTACCATGAAACTCTAACCGATTTCCAGCCGCCGCCCTCGTTTTCGATCTCCAAAAGTCACTACTTTTTGTCATGATTTCTGTGTATGTGTTTTGATTTCTTCAAATTTTGTCATGATTTCTATTTATTGTAGTTTCGTTGGTACGATTTTACGATACGTATTCATGATGTTTTTTTTGTTTCATGACGATTTCACAAATTTTGTCATGATTTCGGTATGGGTGTTTCGATTTCTTCGAATTTTGTCATTATTTCGTTTAGTGTAATTTTGTTGGCACAATTTTACAATACGTATTCATGATGTTTTTTGTTTCATGGTGATTTCATAAATTTTGTCATTATTTCAGTTTGTGTTTTGATTTCTCCAAATTTTGTCTTGATTTTAGTTTAATGTAGTTTCGTAGGAACAATTTTATAATACGTAATCATGATGAATTCATGGAGGATTTCAAGTAATATGTATTAAAATTTATGATGATATTTTTACAAAAAGATATTACTATTTATTGTCATTGTACATCCGTAGTTATTGTTTATGAATATTCATTTCAAGTTTGGTAGATGTTAGTTTTATTTTGAAATATTGTTTTAAGATTTTAGGTGAGAAAATTGGAAAGAGAATATTAGAAAAGAAAAAGATAGGAGAGAGAATGAGATAAATTAGGAAAGATAAGGAGAGTGAAAGATAATTAAAGATTAGGAGAGCGAAAGGGTAGTTTAGGATTTAATTGAATTTGAGGATGAAAAGATAAGTATTTAAACACATTAGGATGAACAACTAAATAAGTAGGATAAAAAGGATGGCTAATTAAGTTCCCCTTATTACTTTGTCATCTCTCTCTATCTCTCTCCAATAATTATACCTCTCTCCAATCATCACTCTATTTTTCTCTACACCAACTACCAAAACTAAACTACACTAAAATGCCAAACAAACAATAATTCTTGCCTGCTGATTGGGCAGGTCCGAACCCGATGAAAACTTGTCATCCCTGCCTGCTTCAAAGTGCATCATCATATTACTAGGTAAAGCTGGCTGGGAAAAGTGCTACCTGGTTGCCCCTGGGCATTATTACATGCTAAAACTTACCACACTCGACCTTATAAGTCCAAGACAAGGGATAGACAAACTTCTAATAAAAGCTACACTACAAAAATTTAAATATTTTTCTTCGAAAAGCTAAAAAGTGATCATGAGTTGGATGGATTCAAACATACCACAAAAAATAGCAATTCGATATTTGCATCGGTGAAACGAGCATTTAATTCTTGAAGGGGTCCATTGATTTAGTTAGAAATCCACGGCAACATGCACAATAAACAATAAACCCAATACCTAAAACTTCTAATTCTTCCAAAATCTTTTGAATAGGTGTACAGGAAAAAAAAAAAGAGAGAGGAGGAGTAGGTGATAAAATTCCAGGGGGCATGTGACCCCCTGTGCCTTGATTGGCTCCGCCCCTGACGGTTGTGATGTTGTACTACATTCATGTAGTGCAGTGCAGTCCTGCACTACAACGGTTGTGATGTTGTACTACATTCATGTAGTGCAGTGCAGTCCTGCACTACAGAGTCCCCAGATTAGACCTGTCGAGGGTAGGAGGTGAAGCTTGGAAAATATGTCAAAGTAAGCTTTCAACTTCAAGCAGCCCACTAATTTCTCTGTTTTTTTTTGCTTGGATAAAGCGAAATTTTATAACATTCGAAAGGATACATCGAGAGGGAAGACTGAGGAGCACACATGCTCAAACTCAACCAGGGGATGGGGAGACGCAATTTCTCTGTATATTGTTGAGAGACGTTTCTAACAAATTTTGGTTGGTTAGGCTGACTGGATCAAACTGTGTTACAACATTATTTTAGTAAGAGTGTAAAAATAGGACTAGATTAGCCAGTTGCATCGGTTTGTTTCATTTCTGGAATTACAGAAGGGATTAAATATGGCAATATTATTAATTACCACTGGAAAAGAATTGAGGTGGCACCAAATGATTGGGCATGTTTAGAACCCTAATTTTTTCTTAGAATTCTGTCCTTTTAGTTCACCTACCGAGTTGTCCCTTGTCTTTGGAAAAATTCCAATGTTCTGATCGGAAATACTTGAGCCCCAAGTACTTATTTAGTGGCAATGCACGACAGTCTATCATATATATACTGGTTTCAACTCAAACAAAAGTCTAATCAAAAGAATATAATTAACAACTACAAAGGTTAGTTCGGTTGGCTGGTGGGTTTGCTAGCTCGATCCCCACACAATTGATCAGGATTCCATTATTTGGGTTAGGCCGCAATAAAGTAATTCTTATAAATTTTCTCGCATGGATGACTTGCCTTTGCCTAAATAAAAGCTTTATTTGGTATGAAACACTGTAATGAGCAAGTTCTTTATGTTATACTAAATCCCACTCCAGGCTCTATCCTCGTATTTATAGGGTAAAAAAAAACCGAAGAACCAAAAAAAAAAGGAAGGGAGAAAATTAATGAATATTCCTTGCTTGGAATATTAATGTTAAAAGAAAATTAATGAAAGAGAATAAATTACTTAGGTGCCGTTCCGGTTTCTTGAAAAAGAAACTTTTAGAAAAAGAATGTAATTTCAAGCTCAAAAATCATATATTTAAGCAAATAATTTTTCTACCAATATGGATCTTATTTGATAGATCACATTGAGATCTTTTATACGGTGCAAAAAAAATTAAAAAATTATTTTTTATTTTCATTATATTTAAGTTTAAAAATTAAAAAAAGAACTTTTTAAAAAAGAACCCAAACTGAAACAGCACCTTAGAGCCCGTTCTAGAACACCTTCTTAAAAAATAAGTACTTATTTCACATTTTCAAACTCAAAAATAATGTAAATGAAAAATAACTTTCAATTTTTTTTGCACCGTATTAAAGATCTCAATGAGATTTTTCAAACAAGATCCATATTGCATATTTTTATATTTCAATAAATCCATCATTTTTGAGCTTGAAATTGCCTTCTTAAAAAATAAGTACTTATTTCGCGTTCCGGAACGGGGCCTACTTCCAACCAACTCTATTAGAATAGAATATATTATTTGCATGCAATATGATTTGAAGATAAAAGATGGGCCCTTCAAGATCCTAAATCCTTATAAAAGGACTTGGGTTGACGTGACGTTGAAGGTAAAATTGAGAGTTTTTTTTTTTTCATTTATTAATCATAATCTATTCTATTTTGGAGAATTTAAGGAGAGGAATTGATACTTACGGAATCGAATTATGTCCGAATTATGTCCTTGTGCATGGGAGTATAAAGGACACTAACTACACTCCACCCCATCCCATTCCACTGGCATACAATTCAGAGTTAGTGGGATCAAGATTTCAATTAAAGATTTTAGCAAGTAATTGAAGAAATTATATATATATGGGAAATGATTTTGCCACTCCCTTTTTTGTTAACGCCACTTCCCTGCAAGTGTATTTTTTGTGCAAAAATACACTTGCAGGGAAGTGGCGTTAACAAAAAAAGGGAGTTGCAAAATTAGCGGCCATATATAATCTTGAGAAATCCTTTGGGTTTTTTTTTTTTTTTGGGACTTCTGAAATATATAAAAGATCGAGAGCGGCTGCTCCACCTCGAGAGCAGCTATTCCACCGAGACCACAAGATCTTCATTACTTTGGCTTATGACCAATTACATAGTACTACTTTTCTAATATGAAAGCCCTGCATGCTATAGCTCATTTGAAATTCAAGGATGTCCTTTTCATCAACACAAGCAAGTGATCATTAATTCGTTTAATTTGCGGATCTAGATGCGGTTATGAAGTCAATCCTTCACAATTTTCAAAATAGAATTTTTTTTTTTACATGACCAGAAAAAATCAAGTTATTGTGTCGTATAATATATGATAGGGACTTGTTCTTTTCAATTTATTCATAGGGCAGTTTCATAACTTTTGTAGAGTGTGCCTGAGACTATATATCATCATTTTTGCGATGCCAAATTTGTCTTACAACACTATTAACTCATAAAAATGACAATTGTAGAGGGGTAGAGTGACCACACTTGACGTTGCTGACTACAAGAAAATGTAGCTTTTCCGACACCTAACAAATGCCGGAAAAAGTGGTAAAAAATGCCGATAATAGTTTTACTGGCATTAGTAGCACCATTACCGGCATTTTTAGAAATGCCCTCTAGAAAAGTGTCGGTAATGCCAGAAAAATACCACGTGGCGTCCACGTGTGCGCCACGTGGCCACCACATTAATATTTATGGTTGTGTTGTGGCCGGAAATCGAACCCCCCCGACCTCTTGGAAAAGAATCCAACACTTAACCATTGGGTTATTGTGAGTTTTGTGTTGGAATGACGTTTATTTTTGTTTTACAGTATATAAAACCTTTGCAGGCGTTTTCTAGTTACTGCTGGGAATAGTACTATTACCGACGCTTGTGATAAATGCCGGTAATAGTATCCTTTAAAGGCATTTCCCAGATTGCCGGTAATAGAAATTCCGGTAAAGCCACAATTTCTTGTAGCGAGGGTTCCTCCGTTCATGACCTGAAGAGATCTGGTTCTCTAAAGGAGGGAGGACCTCATCACCTCAAGCATGGTCGATTTACCATATATATATATATATATATACAAGCGTCAAGTTATGTAAAGGAGAGCGAGGCTAGATGGATCTAGTCTTGCCATTAATATGCAGGATTCTGTTCGGTGTAATAACATACCCATTAGTTTTTTTCTCATGATAGTTCATAACATACCCATTAGTTTTTTCTCATCTCATGATAGTTCAGGGTAACTATCATAGATTCTTGTGTGCATGTCGTTATATATGACTTTATCAAGTTTAATTCCATTCATGAATGGGATCGATGATAATAATTCATTTAAACAAAAATAATACACTTAATTAAAACACCCATTTACTTTAAACACACATGTATGAGGCATTTATGTTACTCTCAAATAACCTTCGTTCCACTAAAGACTGGTGTCACATTTCTTAATAGAGCACATTCAATTAAAGAATTCAAATCCTATACAACAGGGTTCTAGGACGAACGGTAAATTAAGCCAAAAGCCAAAACGAAGAAACAAAATGAATTGCAATTTCCCTGATTGACGAAATTGAGAAGTCGATCTCGAGACCACTCCAGCAACATTTTTCCCTACCAACAAGCAAAAACTAAATTTATAACAACAGAACTTCAGAGTTTCGTGTATTATCATCATCCAAAATGCATTAGTTGATACAAAAATGGAGCGTGTGGCGCAATGTGAATCATGTGACGCTTTATGGTGCACTCAGAAATCCTGTTAGTCGGGAAATTGCTTAGATTCCTATTATTAACTTGCCTTAGAGATGGCCTGATAGAGCCAGCATCAATCAACTCAGTAAGATGGTTCCTCAATCCTTGGGACATTGGAATAGCCACTCGATAAGGAATTCTGTCACAGGAATGCTACTGCTGTCACGATATGCTTTGAAGGCTCCTCGTGTTCACTACCTCAGGAGACAATGCTAATATTCAAGGAATGGTGTTCAGCTTGTTGTAGTGGGATACTTGTTCCCCTGCTTTTGTTCACTTATTTGTATCTTTTGCTTTTGTTTTTGTTTTTTTTCTTTTTCTGAGTTGGTTTCTCGCCATCTCCCTTGTCTACTTTTGGGTCTTGGATTGGCATATGATTGTCCCAATTCTTACGTGCCAACCTAGTTGGGATGTTTGAAGCCGGTTGTGATGCCGTTTAAATCTTTGTTTCTCTTTAGTCTTTGTAATGCTTATTCAAAGATTAATAAAATTCTCTTACCGTTCAAAACAAAGGAGCACACAAGTACCTCAAGTAGTGTTTTTCGGTTCCCTTGATAACAGTCAAACCCCAAGCAGAAATGAATAAAAAGTTTAACTAATTGGCCATAATAGGTTTTTGTACGTTATGTTCTAAGCTTATTAATTCGAAATGTTCTGAAATTGCACAACCACCAGCATTACACCAACATTTTTCTACAAATTTAATGAAATTAACAGACTACCTAGGAGAAGAAATTCACTGTGTTAAGGAAATGAATCCAGCATTGCTTAGGAGTGGAATGAGTGATCACTTAATAACATTTGGGACCTCTCAACTCAATGTCAATTGGTCTTGGGATGGATATAAAGTTTCTACATGGTATCAGAGCGGGACCCGTTCCATCCCACATTTTAATAAAAATTACAATCCACACCTTGCGATGACAAACCAACAAAAAAGCTGCGCAATGATAGGACCCAAAAGTGGTCACACGTGACTGACCTCAAATTAACACGGCTGCACGTAAGGGGGGATATTAAGGAAATGGATCCCATATTGCTTAGGAGTGGAATGAGTGATCACTTAATAATGTACATCTGAGACCTCTTCGCTCATTGCTAATTAATTTTGAGATGGATATAAAGTTTCTGTAATCCCCCACCACTTGGTTTGGCTTTTCCTCGACCTCCACGTTCGTCGTTGCAACCGCTGTTTTCCACAACCCCATCTCCAACCTCCTCAACATGGCCCACCGGGTTTGGTTTAGTTTCAGTATTACATTCTTTGATCGTCGTCTGCCAATTGATCTTCTAGCTCTTTCTCTTCTACTGACTATATGAATTTCCAACGTTAGACTGCAGATTTATCACTTGTATCCTTAGCTAAAACCGTCAGAGATTCTATTGGACTGACTTACAAGCAAGCCCATATACAGAAAACACTAAAACCCGTGTTCTGTCCCCCTGTCCGTGGGCGGCTTTTGATTCTCGCTATAAATGGATAGTCAACAGGATTGGAGGTGTAGAATGGATCGTCTTTTAGATTTTTCAAGAGAAATTTGAGCGGATGAATGCATTACAATTTCTGATCAAAATGAACGGATCAAACTACCAAATAAAATATGTTCATTCAAAAAAAAAAAAAAAACTACCAAATAAAATTGATAAATACAACCCTAAGAAATCACAAAATGTAGTTAGCAAGGTACCAAGCTACCAGAAGTTTCTCACACAGTATTTTCCATATGAATCTACCACTATACCCCAAATATTAAAATTTTCATGCATCTTCTTTACATAATAAAACAAAATCCAGTGGGGGGCACTGGTGTCAAGCTCTCTCCTCCACCGGATGGACTCCATCCCCGAAGCGTTCGTTTGGTTAGGGGATTAATGAACCAAATCAAAGTGAGAAGCTCGCCTCCTTGTCTCAAGTGCTGGAAGTGGCTATGTTTCTGACCGTAACCTTTTTCCCCGCGAGTTGCGGCGTGTAGCGTCCTCAACCACATCTGCTTGATTATTGTCCATTTCCTTGGCTTCTCCTTTCCATTCAAATGTAGGACGATCTCGCTCCAGTCCTGGAAATTACGCCCCAGCAAACGGCGGCAAACTGCATCTACGTCGTGAGTTGCGCCCCCCAAATGAAGTCTCAAAAAGTGGAGGTCCTTCTCCAACCAACGAAGCGATCCGACATTGGGTAACAACGAAGGGTGCATTATGAGCAGATACATCATGTAATCTGACAGGACTTTGGACACTTCCCTGTTCTGCTTCCACAACGAGGAATCGGAACCAGAGGGATTGTCTTCGCGGTAGCATATCTCTGTTGCCAAGTGCAGGCACATAACTAGCCAGAGAAAAATACCCGGCCTGTCAGGGTAATAACCTACCCTCATTTTTCTACCTGGACTTCGAACATCAGGCTCGGAAAACTTGCGATAATAACCAAGTAGATCAAATTGCCCCATCATTTGAGACCAGTTTTTCTTCTTGTTGAAAAGCCATGGAAATCTATCACTCAACCATTTTACGCAGTCCGTTCTACCACGTTTAATCAGCCAAAGCATCATCCAATTGGAGGAAAATATTACAATGGCTGCATAAATATCCAAAGCTAGAGCTCCGACTATTAATACCCCTGTGATCGCGATATCAATCTCATCATCTTCTTCCCTTGACTTGAAATGTACAATCCGAAATGCATATCCTACCAATACAGTCACCGTACATCCGAAGCTGATACAGCGCATAATAAAACCTACCCTAGTGTATATTACGGCGGCCTTTGTATACAGCAAATCGTACATGAGTCCCATTTGAACCTCTAGTGCGTCCCACGTGATATTAGCTTCAACAGGGGACTGCCCCAAATCGATTAAAGACTCGCCCTCAATGAACAAATAATTCCTAAACTTATACAGATGTTTATGAGCCATAACCAAAACCCGCACATATTCAGGACCACCTACACGCCGGGTTGAATAATATTCGCGATCACGGTCGAAGGGTACATCCAGATGTTTGTGGTTATCGTCGCTCACCAACTTGAGAACTCGTGTTCTCTCCCCGTACTTGATAACTCCGGCTACTAACGCCGGAAGCGACGTAAATGAGAACCATGAGTTTTTCCATGACTTTAGAATGACGTAAATCGCCACAGAAACGTGAACCACTAGTCCTAGAAGGTGCCTCACCCACAACTGATTATCTTCCCATGAAAAAGCAGTTATGCTGTCTGGGCCACCAAGATGTAATAAAAGCAACGGCGCCCATATGGCCCATAAGGCATTGCTTTTTTCACCACCGCCTTGGGTATATGAGAGTTTGCTAAGAGCAAACGTTGTTAACCAGTCTGCCGTTAAATAGGCCGACCAAACAAGGACACTAATCCACATCGATGATATATATTTTCTTCGGCTGCCAAATAGGGAAAGAATTATTTGTAATGTGAGACTTAGTAGAACCAAAAGGCGAATGTCCCACACATCCCAAAATCTCCTCAGCTGTGGAATCGGATCCATCTCTCTGACCGTCTGTCTTCCTCATCATATCAACAAAGGGAAACAAAAGTTAATTAAATTGAGAGAAATCAGACCAATAATGTTTATTTTATTTTTTTCAAATAGTTTACAAGATTCACTCTAAACTACTTAGCAAAATAAATTTTTTGTTTCGCCTCAAATAATACTCTAAATCTTTTAGTTCTTAAAACCTCATGAGGTCAAATGACCCCGCCACATAACTTGTCGCAAAGTTGAAAAAATACTTTATTATTGTATCGGATTCAAAAATAAATTACTCGTGGTAAGGTGTGTGCCACATTTTTTAGACATAAATAAAATTGAACCAAATTTGAGTCATTTGGCCACTAAAGTATGTTTTCTATTTTTTTTTCTTTTTAAATTTTGTTTTAGTAATGCATTGTGTCTCAGACCAGTTTGATCGCACTTTGAAGTAATTCATTACAAGTGAGGGATGGGTTGATCTCAAGAGTTGATGGTAAGGAAATCAAACTTGGGGCCTTAATTATGTTTTTTAGTTATTGAGACACATACGTAGCGTGTGAAAATCATGATATATTCTGCAGGGAAAGCAATCAATGAAATCAAACCCCTACTTTCACTTTTGAAAACATTAAATATAGCTCCATAATATCATTTAAAAATAATAACCACATTGTATTTCCTATATTTTGCTACAAATTCAAGTAAACTTTGAAATTCAGATAATAATCACCACAAGTAAAGAGTGACTTGGAGTAAAATGTCTAGAGAAAGTGAAAGGACTATGAAAAAATCTGATAACACTTCGATGCGACCAAATTAATAGTGGATTAATCCAATGGGGTTGTCAAATAAATTTTAAAAAAATAAACAATAATGCAGTTAATTAGGAGCTTGTCGAACAAAAAAGCGAATAAAAATATAACAAACAAATGCTAAATCTAAAACAGGAGTTAAGCTAGAATACACTACAAGAAAATCGTTCTATAGCAACGGTCGAAAGCGTTGCTAAAAAACCAAAAAACCGTTGGTAGAGACCCAT
>JAOTQK010051498.1:0-14081 GCA_025642025.1 Rhododendron ferrugineum | reverse complement strand
GCTACTACTAGTGCATACTACATGACCCTTGACCCTTCACTTGAACTTGAAAAACAGAACCAAACCATTGATCCACACAACCCAGCTCAGGATCAGTGCAAGCCAGAGATAGAAGGTCTTCTTCTTCTCCCTCTTCATCAGTGCTTCATGCTTTGACAGTGACCTAAGCAGCCCAGGGATTACCACCTTTGACCTCTCACACATTGGGGGATCAACCCAAACAAAGTAGCCACAAGCACCTTTTTCCTGCCAAAACAAAAAAAACAAAAATGAGTTAGCCATAAGGGAAAAAAAAAACCCTACTTTTGAAAGCCATGGATATGTCTAAAGTATAGAAATTAGCTACCCCATATTTCTCACATCCAATGAACCTTCTCCCAGGGTTGGTGTCAGTCCAAGAGCAAGTGATTTTCCCAACCTTTCGGCAGTAGCAGAACTGCGTGTTGTCCATTTTCTTCTTCTTCTTCTTCGTATTCCCAGTTTTTTTGCTATTGGAGAGAGAGAGAGAGAGAGAGAGAGTAACAGAGGGTGGCGCCCTTGACTATATAAAGGGGGTTGGTGGTGTGTGGTTTTGGCTGGATAAAAAGGTTGGGGGGAGGGGAAATGACAAACGTGCCCCTGGTTTTGACGTCTAGGGTAACGGCGTGAGGGGTGGAGGACTACATTGGTACACATTTAATAACGTTGGGGACTAAATGTCTCTTATTTGTAGATTGGGGACCAATTTGAGATTTTTTGAATACTTTGGGGACCAAAAAGGGTAATAAGCCATATCCCAAGATACATTTTTAAAAAAAGCCGAGTCTTACAGGAATAACCTCATGCTTATTGATTCCATGAACACCACTAGTTATTTAGTAACTCCGTGCATACCACGGGTCATCGCTAGATTATATAATATAAACGTCGCTCACAAGATAACCCCGTTCAAAGCGTTTTTCAATAGTACGTAAGGTAGTTTAAAATACTCCATTATTTAGTGTACTTCTTATGATTTATGGAATTGGTCAACTCCATTATTTAGTGTGACTCCATTTGAATCCAAATATTCTTTGAAGTAGTTGCGAGGTTAAGGTTACGACACTTAAGCAAACTACTATTAGCAATCGCAAGTCCTGAATATTAAAACTAAATTTTCAATCATCCTACTCGTGTCGATAGATCGCTCGTTGAAGATGGAAGAATCCCTTTTCGTTCATCTTCAACTTGTAAATTAGAATCTCTCTTATCTCTTGTTTCTTACTACCAATTTCACATTTGATTCGATTCCCATTTCACATCCGATGAAGTTCTTGGAGACAAGCCGCATCGCCTTTATTATTTTGTTGTTGCCTTAATTTGTTTCCTTTCTTTGTCGGGTGCTCCGGAGAAATAAAATATTGATAAAAAAACTCCTACCATTAAGCCCTTTGTTTTTTTGCTCGGCGATAGTCAACAACTATTAATCGTAGTTAGTGAGATTTGAATCTCTTGCAAATGCATGGGAGTACATATAGTATCTACCATTCCACTTTTCCAGAAAAATAAAAAAGTGGCAGAGAAGATTCAGTAGTAGTTTTCCTTTCGATGGTTTTCATGGTTTTGGGTTGGATGGTTGTTTAGCTTTGAAGACCAACTTGGGCGTCTTTTTGTTTTTTTTGGGGTAAATAGGCGTCTTTTTGTTGCTGTTGCTCGCTTAAGTTGAGTTCCGCTCATGAATAAAAATCAACGTAAAATATATCTTGAAACTCGTTAAGTTTATAAATCTAAGCTTAGAACAATGAGATTGTCTTGTTTCCGGTTGTGCTATAAACAAGCTGTTTATAGTACCAACCAACCACAGCCGTCCACAAGGGTTCTGAACGGTCTGAATTTTAATGAAACTTTTTAGGAAAAAGTTTTAACTATTCCCCGAAAAAGTTCATACTTCAGCTCCAAGTCGTCGATGTCAGTCATTCTCATAGCCGGTAGCCAAGTCAAACCACAAATTTTCTCTCCTTATCCCTCTGTCAAAACTTTTAGCCTTGTTTTGGCTTAAAAAGTAATAGTGACTTTTTTTTTATTTAATTTTTTTATTTGTTAATATTACATTAAAATTTTATGACTTATTAATTCATCTTGACGAGAAAAATTGAAAAAATAAAAAATTATGATTTAAATTCAAATTTTTTTCAATAAAGACTTTTTTTGACTTATTTCTTTTTAAAAAAATTATGAGTTTCAAAATTTTACTTTTTATATTTCTCTTGATGAGATGAATTAATAATTCACAAAAGTTTGAAGCAAAATTAGAACATACGGAAAAAATTTAAATAAAGAAAAAATACTCTTAAGACGTTTTGACTTATTAAGCCAAAATCACCCTCCCTACAAAAAATCTAGACTCACCGCATATTTCCACTGCACACGTGTGGGGCCCACTCCGAGTGTCTCAAAAATACAGAACAATGCCCGTAAATTTTAAAATAATGGGGCCCTATAAAAAATCAATTCCAACAGATATTGATAAGTACTTTTTTTGAATTCGTGGGGTTAACTGCTCAGTTTCGCACTACGAATTCAGAAAAAATACTTACCAATATCCGTTGTAGCTGATTTCTTACGACGTTCCATAAAAAATTATTTTAAAATTTATAAATATTTTTCACATTTTTTAAGATCCGAAGTGGGCCCATGCTTACATGTGTGGTGACTGTACCACTGCTGCCCTCCCTTTTCTACTACTGGTCTTCGTCAACTATCAATAACGCGGTTTAATGTCATCTTTCACTTAAAATTCTTGACCATTTCGAGATGGAGAATTTTGCACAAGACCTGCTTGACATTCGCATTTCGGGTAACGAATTGCCGTTTCCTAATCCAAGGAACCCCTTTGTTCAAGCGGGAGCCTCGGCCACTGACTTTGGTGAGATTCCGCCATCCTTGCCGTTTACTAACCCCTCTGCCTTTCCTGATCCCTTTGATCAAGTGGGACCCTCGTTCACCGACTTGGGTGAGGTTCCACATGCTCCGTTTCCTAATCCCTTTGATCAGGCGGGAGCCGCGTCCACTGACTCGCTCTGTTCAAAGAGCTGGGAGAATGCATTTGATGGTGGCGTGGATCAATTGGAGGAATCTTGTCGTTTTTTTCCACTATCTACGATATTAAAAGCAACTAATGACTTTGACGATGCATTAGTTGTTGGAACTGGTGGATTCGGTAAGGTATACAAAGCAATCATCGACGACGGCACCGTTGTTGCCATAAAGCGGTTGAATGCCGAGTCCAACCAAGGCGCTGAAGAATTTTGGACGGAGGTGAAGTTGCTTTCGAAGCTCTGGCACGGGCATCTCGTTTCGCTCGTCGGCTATTGCGACGAGCATCAAGAGATGATTCTTGTTTATGAATACATGGCTCATGGGACTCTCTCCAGTCATCTTTACATATCAAGTAGAGATGAAAGCGGTGAAAGCGTATCTCCCCTAAAATGGGCTCAAAGGCTCAACATTTGCCTTGGTGCTGCACGAGGACTCGACTATCTTCATACTGGTACCAAACAACCTATCATACACCGAGATGTGAAGACCACAAACATTTTGTTGGACGAGAATTGGGTAGCAAAGGTTTCTGATTTTGGGATATGTAAACTCATTACAAGCCAAACAACAACCCATGTTAGCACAAAAGTCAAAGCAACAAGAGGATATTGGGATCCAGATTATATCTACACCAATCGAGTAACCAGGAAATCTGATGTGTATGCCTTTGGCGTGGTGCTGTTGGAAGTCTTGTGTGGTCGACCACCGTTAGATCATAGACTCGAGGAGGAGCAAATTAGTCTAGTTCTTTGGGTGAAAGATCATATCAAAAACGGAAAGCTTGACCGGATCATTGATCCCTCTCTGAATGGAGAAATAACACCACAAAGTCTTAAGTACTTTTCCAAACTTGCGAACAATTGTTTACATACTAAACCAAAGGAAAGGCCTACAATGTCTGAAGTAGTGGAGTTACTTCAGAATGCATTGGCGTTGCATGAGCGTAAGGGAAGATCATGGGGAACAATCACACAGGCATTTCAGGGTATAAAACTTGTGTCTAAGGGTTTGAATCGCTGGTGGAGAGAAGGGAACGGCAACGGTTCACACAATTTCGATAAGAGTCTTTTGAAAGAACATAGTAATGTTGATGTCTTTACGTATAAGGAGATGATGTTGGCAATAAAGCACTTCCGGCCAGATGAAGTGCTTGGCGAGGGAGTTTTCGGGGTAGTGTACAAAGGAATTATAGATGAGAGTGTGAGGACAGGTTACAAGACGACAAGTGTTGCAATTAAGGAGCTTAGTCCTGAAGCGGTTCATGGAGAGAAAATGTGGCTGGTATTTTCTTCTGATTGCATTTCTTTACATCATTTTTTGAAACTTCATTTTTCTTCCCTTCAAATTTGCATAAACTATTGATTGGTATAGAAGAGGCAAACCCGGAAAAATATTGAGAGGGAGAGGGAGAGAGAGATTCCACAGGACTATAGAGAAGAACAATGATTTAGCTTGATCTAATTGATGCTATTGAGGTGCAATATGAAGATGACATGGAAAAGTCTTTCTTTGCACTGATGTATTGCCAACTGCTGCTGTCTTTACTTCAGCGTGGAATCCCCCTAAACAAGAGATGGCCTTAGAATTCTACCTTGTTAGGCCATCAAAGTTCAATATAGAATATGATAGTATCTCTACCATTTAAAGAAAATTTATGCCTTCAGACTAGGAAGCGCTTTTTAGGTGAATAACTTTTCCTTGATAGTAGGTTCATCAAAGGCGGAGTGAACAACCTTTACCAAATGTTGTTTGAAGATATTAAATAGCATTTATTTTCATGATGATTAATTGCTCTGGATAAATATGTGAAAAAGGTTAGATGCCATCCTAAGTCAAGCTTTATAGGTAATTGGCTGTGGAGATTTGTCTATGATGGGATAGACGGGGGAAGAAGGTGGTAGATTTGAAATATGGGGATGCACAAGGTGACTGGCCTTGCAAGAGTTCCTTATCTGTTATGTGTTGGCCTTTGTAGAGAAATTAGGAAATGTTGGGAGACTTTGTGAGTTTCTGTAGTTTTGTGGTGGGGGATGGTAGGAGAGAAGTTGTCTCATGTCTGGTGTGGAGGAGTGGCAGAGAACAGGTGTGCTACAGAGCCTGACTACGTCCGGAGAGATGGACGTGGCGTTTTGTGGGAGAGTTCGTGGCAAACAGAGGTGCAGGATTATTGTTCCATGAGGACTCAAGAACCTCCCAAGAATTCACATGCCAACACCGGATAAAATGAATGGAGAAAGAAGAGTATTGTCAGTTGGTGCTACTGCTACTTGTGCAAGCAAGACAGAAAAACGGTATGTTTTAGACAATGGAAACACCCACAAATAAAGCATTTCTTGTTGGAAGGGTGAGGGTTGGCAGGAGGCGTAGGTATGTTTTAGACAAACTTGCAACTATAAGTTCAGGAGTGGAGAACCCTTTGCATTGTCCCTGCCGCTCGCCACAACCTCTAGTTAGGTGACATCAACTTCCAGGGAAAAACGTAGATGTCATTAAGGACAATTGATTTTTTAGAGTTGAGAATTTTTTGAACAAAGAATCAAGGCTATTGTGGCCACATTCTCGAGACATTCACAAGGTTTGGGTTTGATATATGATCCGTACATCAGGGCCATTTTCCGCTGTAACAAGTTGGTCGAATTGTCTCATACCTGTGTTACTTAGACAAGTATTTCTCTCTCAATAGTATCAAGATTAATAATGCCTTATGAGTTACGGAACTATAGAATATACTTGGAATCCATATGTTTTTTCGTTTCACAACATTAGATCGTTGATGTTGTGAAAGAGATAAACTTGTTTTTTTGGTGGATTTAAAGTGGAGAATTTGTTGTTGTATGTGTGCAGGCAGTACTGAGCTATTTGGGTCAGCTCAGTCACCCAAATCTGGTAAAGCTCATTGGTTACTGCTGTGAAGATAAGCACCTGCTGTTAGTCTATGAATATATGGCATATGGGAGTCTGGACATGCACCTTTTTCAAAGTGAGTGCTACTTGTCAAGTAAACAAGATTAAAAGATGCTACTTGTCGAGTAAACAAGATTCAGTCGTCTAAGATTAAAAGATGCTACTTGTCGAGTAAACAAGATTCAATTGTTTTCTCTTTCTTTGATTATCTCCAATTGTTTTCTTTTATACTTCTTCAGCATCATCATAATACAATTCATATGACTTCTTCTTTAGCATCATATTACTGTGCATATTCGTAGAAGCACCAAGGCTCCCTCTTCGAAGCAAAATGTCAAATGTGTAAAAGCAATAGGTAGGCCCCAATTTTCATGTCACAAACTGCTGCCATAGCACTGGGGCAGACGAGTACATTCCACAGTACCTAGTCATGACGTGAGGAAAGATTAAAATTGAAAAAAATACAATGTTAATGCCTAAAAACAAGAGTTTTTGAGTCACAGAGGAATTAGTTCAAACGTCGGCATTGGCATGAAGTATTTTATTAAAATGACTCTATTAGAGATAGCAAACAAAAGTAAATCCATCCTGTTGAAGACTGATGCGTAGCCTCTCTTTTTTTTCCCCCTGCTTACGAGAGTGAACCTGTTAAAAACAAAAAAGATGGTGAAGTAAATCCATTTTGCTCATAGACGACTGATTGTTAATGCCTAAAAACAAGAGTTTTACCCCATTCTTTTCTTCAATATGGAAAACCAGAAGAAATGATGTAAACCTCAGGAAAATAAAAGGGTTCTGCAGGAAATACTGAAAACTAATGCTGGCCTTTACAAGTAGCCCTTATGAGATCATCTGTTGAGATAAAATGTTGCTTACAACTACTTAAAAGTTGAGCTTTGTGCTTGTAGGTGCTACTCTCACATTTTTTTTTTGATAGGCAATAAAATTTTATTAAGAAACTTGACAAGGGGTACATCAAGTTGGGAAAAGGGGAAGGGGAATCCAACAGAAAGTTGGATGAAAGCACCTGTTGGGACGAAGCCCAAAACACCGCAAGGTGCTACTCTCACATGGTCAAGAAGAATGAAGATTGCTTTAGACACTGCAAGAGGGCTTGCTTTCCTTCATCTTGCAGAAAGGCCTATCATTCATCGGAACTTCAAGACATCAAACGTCTTGCTAGATGCGGTTAGTTCTGGCACTGTCATGATTTCTAACTTTTCTTGCTCAATGTGGTAATTTTGTGAATGAAATCCCTGCAGAAATATGTTAGTTTTATACCGTCATAGCCAGCTTTGATTTTGAAAATGGTAATTCTGAAACCAAGCTGTTTGGCATGTACGGGATGTGGGTTTGGCATTTCCAGTCAAAGTTTTCAGAGGCGGTTGGTCACTCATGAGGCGAGGCGTAAGCCTCAATGAGTTTTTATTTTCTATTGACAAAACTATAATTAATTAAACAACCATAAAAAAAAAAAGAGTTTGTGTTTGCACCATACACAGGCGTCTTACAAAACTAAGAAGATAGTAGAATTTGGCAAAAAAACATGTTAAGGCATACAAACATAGTGCAATTATAGATCCAACCTTTAAAAGCACTTGAAGTTGTCTTGCAAACAAACATGGAAACCCTTCGTCTTTGCCCCAACAACTTATAATGAACCGACTCTTCACCTACCAAAGAAAAAAACCCGACTCGTGTGATGTGCTTGCCTCCCTCACCTAGGCAAAAAGGTGTCAAAAGCATATATCACGCCCCGGATTTTTAACATAATAATAATAGCATTTTCAAAAAAATGGACCATCGCAATACTAGATCATAATACCCCAAAATGTTTCCCATAATCCATCCCAAAGAAAATCAAGTTTAAACGGAGTTACAATATTGGCACCTCGGCCCAAATTTCCAGAATAAGTCAAAAGATGATAAGTCTAGCGATTA
Organism: Rhododendron ferrugineum; assembly: GCA_025642025.1. Taxonomy (NCBI): domain Eukaryota; kingdom Viridiplantae; phylum Streptophyta; class Magnoliopsida; order Ericales; family Ericaceae; genus Rhododendron; species Rhododendron ferrugineum. The sequence continues at coordinate 6,179 of JAOTQK010051498.1, read as the reverse complement.
CATGATTTCCAAAGTCAAAGAGTTCAAAGGAAGTTACAATTACATCTTCTCAAAAGGGAGTATACAAAAGATGTTAGAATAACTCCTCGATGCCAACTTTCAAAAGATATGATGTTAAACAAGCACTTCATGCACTCCAAAATCAATGTCCTTGCGGTGTTCCTGAAAATGATGATAGGTTGAGCTACACTAGCCCAGTAGAAATTACTATGCTCAAGCTATAAGTAAATGAGATGATCAATGCACCGAGAGGAATGCAAGCAACAACAAGATTCCCATATGATCGACAATAGGAACATGAGTCTTGAAAACCAACTCCATTCAACTACAAGTAGTGTAGTGACCTCCAAAGTTCACCATATTCGTTAAATTATGTGTTTGGATCTCATTTCCGGGAATTCGGGACCCTGTGCGTCCCATATTCATTCTGGCATCGCACCCTATGGCGGATCCGTGTCTTTCTTGTGCACTTCCGGGCATTCGGGACCCCGTGCATCCCATTTCCGGCATCGCACCTTACGGTGGATCTGTGACTTTCTTTCGTATTCATTCATGTTAACCACTTCTCAATCCTTAATAACCTCAAGTTTAACATATATCAACTCTAATAAAATCGTGTCAACATGCCAAATATGTCCCCCAAGTCAATCTAAAGCAAGAACGACCAACGAATATCAAGTTCATTAAATTCACCATGTTCTTATCTTTCAACAAGGGCCCAAAGAATTTGAGAGATCAAAGAACCATTCGAGATATCAACAATCAAGTCAAGAAGTGATTCAAAGGTGTTTAGAGAGTGCTAGAAGTGATCGGGGTTCAAATGAGCATGAAAAGGGCAAAACATGTCAAAGCTGTCCAGAAAACAAGGGGGTATTGATACCCCGAAATGAGGTATCAATACCTGGGCGACTGCTGTCCAGAGAAGGCTGGGGTATCGATACCCCTTTTTTTGGTATCAATACCCCGGAACTTTTCTGCGAATTTTCAGACTTCGAAAGGTAAAACCCCAACAACAACAACGAATCAAGGCACGATTCAAGCACACAATCAACTCATATACGCATAGAGAGAGCAAGAAATCCCTACCTCAATGAACAAAATCGAAGATCCAAGCTCAATCGATCGAGCCCTAGAACTTGAAATTTGAATTCCTCCAAGGATGCTTCTTTCTGAGCTTCAACCAACGAACCCCAAGCTTAAAATCGCGTCTAGGGTGAGGAATGAAGTTGAATTTTGTGGGTTTTGAGCCTCGAGTGGAGTTTTCAAGAGAGAGAGTGAGAGAGAGGAGAGAGCCGTGAGAGAGGGGATGGAGAGAGAGGGTGCCGTGAGTTTGGGGAGAGGGGGGAAAGTGTTATGCTCATACACACACACATCTATATATATATATATACTAACATTCTCATAAACCACACACATACCTCCTCATCTTATAATTTTAACACATAAGCCTCAAATTCAAATAAACCCAATATTTCCCTCTTATCCTTTTAATAATTTATGAAATTTACGGGTCTCTACAGCATATGTTACCATCCACCTCGGACTGATGGGCGAACGCCTTTGTGGTTCTCAGCTCAAAAATCAACGCCGGGGAGCGATTTTTGTTGCGCCTCGCCTCAAGGCGAGCTCCGAACTCTCCATTGAAAACATTGTTTCCGGTTTCTATACACGGATATTGTTTTATGAAACACTAACTCGACTTCTTTTGAGTTATGTATTTTTTCTTTAGACAGTGTTATTTTTGTATGTTATACAGTTGAGTCATCTTTTGACTTATTGACTGATAACTCTTTTTTTTGATCGGCAAAAACTCTTAATAAGGTACTAGCCACTAGCCATGCACAATTTGAATTTTCCATGCTCTATTCAAAGAAAGATTTCACATAACAGTAGCCAACTTCTTGTGGAAAAATGGAATTTCATGGCGACTCGTGGAAGTCTTTCGTGAATACTGTGCTTTATGCTTTGGAATAACTTTTGTATGTTGCTAAAAGTTCAGTAATGATGGCAGGATTTTAATGCAAAGCTTTCTGACCTTGCGCTGGCTAGGGATGGGCCTATGGGAGACCAGACCCACGTATCAACACTCATCGCGGGCACTTTTGGGTATATAGACCCAGAGTATGCTATGACTGGTGAGTCTTCCAATAGCTTGTTGGAATGAATAACATTATAATTATGCTCATCGATCGGTACTTGCATAGTTGCATATCCCGCATGACATTGCATTTTGAGTAGGGGACTATGGTGTTTAACTTCCTTTTATTTCATCTCATTAAAGTTGTTAAATATGAGAGAAAAAATATTGAATTCGATTATAACATGTACATAGGCTCTTGTATTTATACAAGAGTGGAATCCTAAAATATGGAAACAAAATCAAATCCTATACTACGGAAAGATAATCAAATCATTGATCCTATCAATTACAATCGATTCTATCAACCATAATCAATCAGAATATTTTCATTATTCTAACATCACCCCTCAAACTCAAGTAGATCTAGCAACCTGAGTTTGAAAAAATCTAGAGAAACCAAGAACAGCCAAGCCAAGCCAGAAGAAAGAAACGGTCAGGAGAGCCAAAAGCCGAGAGCTAGGAGCCAGAGAACTGCCTGGAAGAAAACCAAGAGAAACCAACAAAAGCTGAAAAACGAAGAAGCCACGAGCTCCGGTGGTGAAGAGACATGGTGGGTGCAGGCAACTGGAAAGTGTGAAGGAGATTGACAAAGTAACTAAGTGCCCGGCGGACAGCAGCGAGGCATAGACCGCCCGCCAGGAGCAAATATCCATAGGGCCTAGATCTTATAGCTCTGATACCATGTTAAATATGAGAGAAGAAATATATTGAATTCGATTATTAAAACCATACAATGAAGCCTCTATTTATACAAGAGGAGAGAGTCTAACTATGGAAAGAACCGAAAAACGAAAAAGCCAGTAATCGAAAAGCCATGAGCGTTGGTGGGTGTAGGCAACCAAAAAGCGTGAAGAAGATTGACAAAGTAACTAAGTGCCCGGCGGACGGCAGCGAGGTTTAGGCCGCCCACCAGGAGCAAATATCCATAGGGCCTAGATCTTATAGCTCTGATACCATGTTAAAAAAATATGAGAGGAGAAATATTGAATTCGATTATAACATGTACATAGACTCTTGTATTTATACAAGAGTGGAATCCTAAAATATGGAAACAAAATCAAATCCTATACTATGGAAAGATAATCAAATCATTGATCCTAATCAATTACAATCGATTCAATCAACTATAATCAATCAGAATATTTTCATTATTCTAACATAAGTGACCATCGTCTTGACTTCAATTACTTTTTTTCTTGACCAAACCTCTATTTTTATACAACTGCAGCTTTTGTCAATTTCTTTGGAGTACCTCTCTTTTGATCCAGTTTTTCTCATGCTTTTGGTTGCTTTTCTTAAACTGGAATAAAGTTGGGCCTAAATCTGGAGCTTGATTGTTTGGCCTTGTATTCCAATCAATTGAAGTCAGCAACATAAATCCCTAGTTACTGCTTCTATGTCAAAGAGGCACTCCCTCCGTGTAAAATCCTGACTTTTTAAAATATAGTCACGTGGTCCGAATAGGAGCTCGATACTTTAATTTAATTCTGATAGTAAGTTAGGCTTCGTGAAGTATATCGTGGTTCGAATAAATGTGAGAATTCTAATTTAATTTTGTAAATACTATGGGACAACTGGGTTACATTTGATACACTTTACGAATTACGCGATATTGAAATCTTTCCTTTATAATCGGACACTACCACGATAATCCACATATTTTTATTAGTCTATGTTGAATTTCTAAGATTTTTCGTAGACCGAAATCTGAACGCATTCGGACAGAATTTGCAATGATCGGACGAGTGATGCCATGTGTCGTGACGATGTGCTAGAGGAATAACAGGTGTCACTCAAAAGGGGAAAAAGGATGACCTGTTTCACCTATATCCCCACCGATGTATATATATTCCCATTGGGATTAAATAACAACTTAAAAGACAAAATAAAGCTTCAGAATAAAAAGAGGATGATAGTGACTAGAGAGAGACGACCTCCTGTACCTATCCATCTGAGACCACCGCTTGCCGTTCCGGTCAATTTCACGGGGAAAACCTACTATCTTTCTTGGTAATCTCTCTCACTCACTAGTTTATTTGCAATAGATATTATAATATGTATATTCTTTTAATCAAAGGAAGTAGAATTGGAGCAAATCACATACAAGCACACACGCACAATGCACGACGGGTCGGAAAGCGGTGGCCACGGCTGCCGGGCCCTCGGGCCACCCCGATTAGTCCTCCTTGTTTCTCCACCGTATCTCTTCCTCTTCTCGCACTTGCCGCACTCGAACCCCTGAAATTTTCACACAAGAGAAACTCCGCCCGGCAAAGAGTTCCGACTCAGGACTCGCCGCCGCAACTCGGTTTTAGTTTAAAGTAATCGTAAGTGGATCATTAGGAATCTGGGTGTCTGAATTGATTACCCAATCTTTGTTGGCCACCGATGCCGGAAATATAAAAATCGACTGAATTCCTGAAACAAATTTGGGGCCTTTCAGAAATCCTACTGAAATTCCTACTCAATTGAAGAAGACACAATTTAACTCTAGGCTTCTAGTTATGGCAGTAAGACCCCGAGTTCTGAACATGGAAAAATATTCCCTAAATTGTGAACTGTATCCTAAGATGGGTTGCAAGATTGATACCCAAAACTAAGTTATAAAAATGATACTATTCTAGTTTTAGCTAAGTTGGTAGTAAAGGTGATTTTGTGAGTAATTGTCACGATAATTATGTGTTTAGGTGCAAGTACTGTGGACTAAACGCTACTTTTTGGTGAGTTGCGCATACCTTAGTTACATGTACTTTTCTGAAATTTTGGAATGAAATGTCATTGCTTGATTTTGCTGGAAAATATGGAATTTGAACCTCCTCCTACTAGGTTTAATTGTTGTTATTGCATGCGATGACTGATTTATAAATCTTTTGAGTTTCAGTTAAATTAGACCATGGGAATATGTTTTGGAAACTTGAATTTTACTGGTTGCTAGTACATGCTCGTGATAATATGATTCATTCGAACGGTGTCCCGAGCGCTAGGGGACGGGTAAAGATACTAGGGGCGTGAAGTAATAAGGTGGGAGATGTAGCCAAACATCATCGGGTATTGATATCATACCACTCTTCAATGGGGTCGCTCCCCAACCGACTGGCAAAAATACCGTTGAATGATATTATCGCTCAAAAGTGCAAAATTTGAAAGAGAAATGAAATGAAAAGTGTCTATCTTTTGGACCAAAGAAATGAGCTTACGGATCAAAATGCATGCACCGGAGAATTTGATGGGAATATTTGAAATGTTGCTTTGCTCTTGAATTGTTTTACTAAGTGAGGTATTTCCATGGTCAAACTTGTAACTTTGGTATACGTTTCTCACCCGAGTTTCGGCGTATGAAAACCTTTTCCAATTTTTCAGGTTAAGGTAAATAGCAAGTTGTGAATTGAATGGGGTATTAGAATAACCGTGGAGAATCAAGTGGTGTCTAATGGTTTGTATTTATTATACTTGTACACTTAGAAGCTCTGGGATTATCTTATTTATTCTACGCTTCCGCATACTTGAATTCTATTGTTTAAAATGACGACGATGTTAGAAATCCCTAAACTAGAATATGAGCAGGCCTTCGGCGGCTTGACACCCGCTTGGCCGGTCACAACTTCCAGGGTCAGTTTTGGGTCGTGACACTCCGTCCCAAATTGCTTGTCCCTTTTGGGGAATCCAACTTATTAAGTGCAGTACAACAGTACAATTGCTTTATACTTGACTTTTCTATATTGCCCCTTCTTTATAGTACAATTACAGTACAATAGTACAATTGGTTTTAAGAAATGGTAGAGAAAGAGAAAGGGCAAAACAGGAATCTTCTTAAACTCTATCGGTCATTTGTGGAAAGTGGACATTTATTTTGGGACTTCCCAAAATAGAAAGAGGGACAAGCAATTTGGACGAAGAGAGTATATGTTATTAGTACTGGGTTAAATTTAAGGTTCTCGATTCACAACTAAAGGCAGCTTTATAACTAATCTATATCTCTCTGTTCCTGGACACAGGGCAATTAACAACTCGAAGCGATGTTTATGGTTTCGGGGTAGTG
>JAOTQK010051420.1:0-14095 GCA_025642025.1 Rhododendron ferrugineum | reverse complement strand
ATCAAATGTATCATGAAGGATAGTATCAAAAGGTTGTAGTTTTCAAATTGACCTAATTATGTTTCATACAAGGTTTGATTCCCGAAATAGACATACTAATAGTACCTCTGAATCATGATATATATACAACACTTCCATTAGTCAAGAAGGGATAGAAAAGAAACCATTTTGCTGGCATCAATTTTTTTATATATGTTTCAAGCTGAAATCGTTATGTTTTCTTAAAAGGTCGTCCCGATATATACCAACAACTAGTACCTCTTAGCCAGGAAGGCATATACATGATCCCGTTATGTTGGCGTCAGATTTATGTTTGCATTTCAGAATTTCAAAATTTGCACAAACCTTAAAAATGATGGCAAGTTTTTATAAACTCATATGGGGAATTAAGTATGATGGTAAAAATTGAAGTTCAAAAATCAATTGGCATCAAACTAGAATTTCCAACTCAAAGAAAGAAGATTGCATAAATATTACTCTAGTTGATACCTTATACAAAACAAGTATAGGGGGGCCATTGCTTCAGCGATTTTCTAAGAGCAGCCACTTTGTACATATTGCCAAAGGTTAGATTTGTCTTCAATACTCACCCGCCCATACCCCCAATGATTGGGACTACATGGGTTCTGTTGTTGTTGTTGTTGTTGTTGTTGTTGTTGTTGTTATAGTTGCTACCTTATACAAATAACAAAAGAAAACATATGAAGATGATAGCCAACGGCAACAAGTAGTACCTCTTAAACATGATGCAACACTTCCGTTAGCCATATAGGGATAGACAAGAATCCGTTCGGTTGACGTCATGCAATATCCGCGAAGGCGTAGAAGATTTCGATGATCAGCCATGCTGATCAATTCTACTTCAGTTTGAAACTGCATCTCCCGACCGTGAGTACGCTCCTCTTTTAGTCTTTTTACTGCCACGAGAGAGCCATCAGCCAATCGTCCTTTGTAGACCTTACCGGATCCGCCCCTTCCTATAATATTTTTGTTGTTAAAATAGTTTGTCGCAATTTGTAGTTCAGGTAGGGAAAATCTCTTGAGCTGTTCTAGATGAACTCCCAGATCCTCTTCAGCTGCAAAGTGAAGTAATAGTTTTGTAGGACAGTGAAAAAAATGTGAGAAGAGAAAGAAATGAGAATATTACTTGTTTGCACAATGGTGAGAAACGAACAGTAATGTTGGATTTCCTATAGGGCCATGTTATTTCTCACCAAATCACACCACACGCCATAGTATGAATAAAGGAGGTGAGAAATGGTGAGCAATGAAGAGTATTGGTGGATTTTTATAGGTCATCATTTTGTCTCACTAAATCTCACAATTTTTGGTGAGATTTGGTACCACAACCAGGGCCGGCCCTGAGAATTTGGAGGCTTAAAGCGACTTTTTAAAATTGAGGCCTTAGGTTTTTTAACTAATCATGTTATTAACTTTAACCATAAGAATGCTATTTTTAGCAATGAAAAAATTGCTATTTTTAGCTATTTTTAACTAATCTTTTTCTACCTATCCATTGTTGTAATTGACGGTCCAGATTCGTTGAGGGAATAAATAAACTATTTGCGCAAATAATTTATTTAAAATCTAGACCGTGCAAACACATCTGGTACCTACCTAGATTAACTACAGAAAATAAGAAAACGGAAGAAAAACAATTAGTTTGCCAAAAGATGGCCTCCTGAGATTTCAACCTGGGAAGTGCAACTTCAATAACCATTATCGGACCATCGATGCTGCATCTCCTCTTTTGCAAGATTAGGAACAACTTACATATATATATAAATTCTTGTCTAGAAAATGAGGCCCAGTTTTGGGTTAACTTTCGGAGGCCTAAAGCGGCCGCACCTCGGACTTTAGCCCAGGGCCGGCCTGACCCCAACCCTTTTTCACCATTTCTCACCACTTGGTGAGATGAGGAGAGAAACCCTGATCCTGCATTTTCTCACCATTTCTCATCCTTCAAACCAGCTGTAAATGCTTTATATACAACCCCGTAACTACAACATAATGATGCATTTAAGACATTTTGTTCTAGGCCGACTAACCAGGTATATCGAAGAAATGATCTGGTAGTTTCCTTTGTCTCCAATAACAGAGTGCGATTACAAGGGCAGCAAACAGTACGGCAATACCAGCAGCAACTCCAGCAATGGCTTCAGCAGTATTGCCTACTGTAACAACATTTGAAGATTGCAGGTATGTTACATTTCAATGATTTTAACTCTTCATGTGCTAAACGGATATTTCACGAGTCTCTACTCTGCAATCTGAAGGAAGCTGTCATTGAAACATACTCAATCCATATGGAGTTCAACACATTCATTTGAGCAGAGAAAAGTACCGATGGAGATTACCCTAGTTTAAACAAACTGGTATTACTTGTGCATCACGGGATTCAATTCAAATGAATTTAGTTTTTTCCAGTTGCTTTTAGATATGTACATGCATATGAAGCTTTGTCATTCTTAAATTACTGAAGAGCGAAAATCTTCTTTCGGGTGGGAAAAATTTCTAGTCTCCACTATCGGTAAAACATAACACTTGGATCACAACAAATGACGGTGCACTTACGGCACAAACAAGCCGAACAAATTCTCCGAAATCCTAACTCTAATACTATGTTAAAGCATCCAACTCAAAAACAATTGGTAATGATTTGAGAGGCCGACCAGACTCATATACTAGGTTTTGAAGGAGATAATTAACCGATGTGGGACAATTTTCAACACTCCCCATCACGTGCGACCTCCGACTTGCACGTGCAGAGGTCAACAAAGATCCCGGAACACGCGGATCACAACGAAAAAAGTACAACTATGGCACAAACAAAAGAGAAAAACCTCAGAAAACCTAACTCTGATGTGGCCGCTTTTTAACAATACGAGACACAAGACACAGATACTACATGACACAAATACGGGAACAAGTGATTTTGCAAAAAACCAGGACACGGATAGGTTGAGGGATACGTTAAGTACGTATATAAGTAATTATATTTATATACATAAACACAATAATAATAAAAACCCCAAATTAAAGACAAAAAGTCCAATGAAAAAATGAGAATAGCAGATTGTGTTTGCATTGTTTGGCTATTTGATATGGGTTTTAAATTTGGTTCATATCTCAAATAGTACATTGTTACTCCATTTCAAGTTTTAAAAATTACCTAACGACCCAAACGCGTCCAATACGTGACCACTATGTGTTGGTACGTGTCGGAGTGTGTCCGACTCAAAAAAATAATTAAATATTCTGACACATAATTTCACGTGTCGGACGACACGTGTCGGGAACGAACATATCCTTGTACAACAAGTGTCCGACATGGATACGAAAGGCCCGCAGACGTGTCCATGCTTCTTAGACTGGGATTACTAAATGGTTGTTTGATAGATCACTGTATTCCACATGGAAGTACACCTGTCCAAACTTATGGGAAAAGAGAGATAGTAAACGTACCCAATACTGGATAAGGAATTCAATTCAAATAAATTTAGTTTTTTGCAGTTGCTTTCAGATATGTAAATGCACGAGAAGTTATAGAAACTTAAAAAAGAAAGACTGCAAAGCTGGATAAATTAAAACCCAGCCAGGTGATATCCGAAAAACCAAAATATGGGAAACAATATCAAATTTAACGATAGGCAAGCGTCAGAGATACATAAAATTCTCCACTAGTTAAAAAAAAAAAGGATAATAACAACTGTGAATGTAAACGTAACTGTAACAAACCTCGAGAAGTGGATTGTAGTGTGGGTGGTGACTGTATTGCCTTAGGATCGCCACATGCATTCGACAATGGAGGTCCGCATAACTCCTTGTTGCTGATGTAAGATTCATGCGAAAATGTATTGAATTTTTTGCCTCGAGGTATGGGCCCCATTAGACGATTCTGCGAAAGGTTAAGAGCTCCGAGATAGAGTGAATTTGTTAGTTGTTGGGGAATCTCCCCAGTGAGCTTGTTTGATGAGAGGTCTAACCATTGAAGCTCCGTCAAATTACCAAGCGACTTGGGTATATAACCGGTAAGGTTGTTGTGTGATAAGTTGAGTCCTCGAATCAAATTTAGCCCACCGATGATCCCCGGAATCTCCCCCTGGAACTTGTTTCTTGATAAATCAATGGCGGTGAAAATTTTAAGTATTTTTCTCAGTTCAATGGTCGATCCTTTGATTACTATAGTCGCAGAATCATAATACGGATTTACAAAACCATCAGTTTGCGTGTACCCCAAATCAAAATGCTCATCAAAATTCATCATCGCTTGGAAACTTTTGAAGTACTTTATGGGCAATGGACCAGTGAAATGATTGTTTGACATATCAAGAACTCGCAACATGGGGAAGGGAAATTTGGTCTCAGAAGTCAGGATGGATCCATAGAATTTGTTAGATCGCAAGATTAGGACTTGCAAGTTCGGTAAATTTCCCAACCAATGCGGAAATTTGTCAACGTACTTGTTTCTTCCGAGATCTAGCACTTCCAGGTTTGTACAATTAACCAGAGACTTTGGTATTGGCCCTTCAAACCCATTGCTATTAAGATTGACAGTTTTCAAGTGATTTCTCATGGAAAATGAATCATGAATGGTGCCAGAGAAGTTATTCTTTTGTAGTTCGAGCATAATGAGATTTTCGCTGAATCTAGTTGATTCAGGAATGGTGCCAGAAAATCTATTAGAAGAAAGAATCAGGTGGGTAAGCTTTCGCAGTTCAAAGGTTGAATTTGGAACCGTACCATGTAGGTCGTTATAGCTCAAATTAATAATCCCCAACGAAGCAGACTGAAACTCAAGTGTACGACCAATCAGTTTGTTATAGCTGAGATCTAAGTACCCGAGTGCGGGTAATTCAAAGACCCAAGATGGTATTGTACCGTTAATCAAGTTTCGGTACATGCTCAAAAAGCATAGATTTGGAGGTACAATTACTTGTGAAGGAAGAGGACCAGTGAGACTATTAATTGACACATCTAAGATGAAAAGTTCTGTCAAGTTTGCATCCCATGAAAAGAAGGGACCAGTGAAATTATTGTCCGAAAGATACAAGTAAGAGAGATTTCTAAGGTTTGAAATTGAAGATGGGAGGATACCACTGAAATTGTTGGATTGGAGCTCTAAAATACTGATTTGTGTAAGGTTCCAGAGAGAAGTAGGAAGGGACCCATGAAATTGGCAAGTAGAGAGTGACAATACCTCCAATAACTTCAGATTAGCAATTGAGTCGGGCAATTCTCCAGAAAAACCTGTGTGTGAGAGAATTAAGATCGAGAGAGGATAGCTCAAATTCATGAAATCGGGTAAATAACCCATGAGAGCATCATTGTACCCCACATCCAGCACCTGTAGATGAGGTAAATGAAAGATTCCGCTAGGGAATTTTCCATGTAATCCTGAGTAGCGGAGACGGAGGGTTCTTAAAGAAGTCAAATTGAGTAAGGAATTTGGAACCACCGAAGAAGACATGTTTACATCGCCAAGATCAAGATGTCTTAACTTGGATAAATTTTGAATGAGTAACTCAAACCGGCCTTCTTCCATTCTCAGGTCATAATTGAAAGAGAGATCAAGCGACTCCAGTTTGTCAAGGAAGGAGACTCCAGTTGGGACTTTGCCTGAAAAACCACACACAGAGAGATTGAGGTGTGTCAATTCGGTGAACCGAGTGAATTCAGGCGAGATGGGAGACATTGAAAAGTCATTGTAAGCGAGGTTGAGGTTTCGAAGGTGGGGAAAGGAGAAGAAGAGGCTGCTATTAGGGTGGACAGTGCCTTTGAGCCAGCCGCAGCTGAGGTCGAGTCCAATTACTTGACCCGTCTTGTTGTCACAATCGACCCCATCCCACGAACAACAATCAGAACCCTTTTTCCAGGACTCCATCTTTGGATAAAAAGCATCACCACATCGAGAAGCAGATTCATTGAAGGAAAAATTTCGTTTAAATTGCAGCAGCACAAAGGTCTGTTGTTGAGTGCAGAGTTGGGCATGTAAGCAAGTGAGTTGGCAAAGGAAGAGAAAGAAGAAAAGGCATACTTGTTCACAGCCCATCTTTCCTCTTGAACACTGAAAAAATATGAGTTTACCAATTGAGGACAAGTATGGTTCAAAAAATTGAAGACAAGTACTCGAAATGTTTTATATATAAGCATCTGCTGGAAACTAAATTAAATAACATGACTGCTATTTTCTACCAGCGCTTAGGGTGCTTTTGTCAATATTTTCAGTTTTCAGTTTCTTGTTTTTAAGAAATCAGAAGTAGATTCAGGTTTATGTTTTTATAAATAAATAAATAGATATATATATATGTATATCTATATATATATATATATGTATGTATGTATGTATGTTCGGTAAAAGCTCTTGTAGTACACCTATGATCTTGTGTACTAAATGAGTCGATCTTTTTGGAGCAAAGCTTTAGAGTCTTGAGTTCGGCACGTTTTTGCTATAAGAGCCTAAAACTGGAGCTTGAGCTCGGCTCAATTACTAAACAAGCTGAGCCTCAAGCTCGAGGTAGCTCGGTTTGTTTGTATCCCAACAAAGTGTAACAAAAAAAAATTGACACCGAAAGTGTTACAACATTGGTAATTAGTTTTTTGACACTATATCAAGTCAAATGGCTTCTGCAATGCTATATACAAACGGGGAGTTGGGGGAGAGAGAGAGCGAGAGAGAACCTCAGGGGACTCGAAGAGAGGGATGTCGGTGGAAATTCTGGAGGAATAAGTGGCGGGTTTGGTCATCTGGTTCTTTATGACCAATAGCGATCGTGATTTCGATCGAGTAATTTCCCCCTGACCATGGCATTGACGCTTTGAAGGGTAGTAATTTACAGGCAAATGCTTCCCCTTCAACTCCAGCCCACCGCAGCAGAATAGAGGGAGGATTAACTTATTTTTGCGTTGCAGTCAGGGCTCACGACCAGTGCTTCGGTCTAATTCTTTTGTTTAGGCCTTCAATTTAGGTTTTTTGCCGTTTTGGAAAAATTTTGTTTCGTTAATAACTCTTAATCCGTAATTTCTTTTTATATGATTCTTTTTGGAAAAGTCCTGTATTTATTTTCCGTTTTCAATTTTAGCAAAAAAAAAACCCATATTTTGGGACTCTTTATTTTTAGGGTTTCTAGAGTTTCGGGCAATATAAGGGTTTGTAACCTTATGTTATGCAACTTTTGATCAATATTATTCAGACTTTGTCTCTTTCTCTATTGGACTCCAGTTTATCATTCGTTCTATTAGTACGCAACTATTCTCTTTGTTAATTCCGCTGCATCAATTATACTTTTTTAATTATATAGTAACTTTTTTCCAGATGAACAATGTGATATAAAAAATTTATCCAAGTCTAGTAAAATGTAAAAGAAAACAATCAAAAATACTGTGCCGAAATGTTAAGTAGAAATTAGGCCAAAGGGCTCCACCCCCAAACACCACAGTTATGCATTTCTCTCCTTCCATGTGGAAAAAAAAATATTATACTGCTTCTATCTTGTCTAGATGCCATTTTGTGTCCTAGCCAATTGAACAATTCAAAAGTTATGGGCAGCAGTACTTACCAATCACAACACACATGGACTACCACGTGTGGTCACTTCAAGAGCAAAACTATGATCCGAATCGTTAATCTGTAGATTGTAACGTTAAACTGTAGAATATATTTACCGTTTATTTTCCACAATAATTTTTCATGTGTCTACGCGTCTATAAACATCAAATCACACAAATATTTTGTAAACTCATACTCCCTCCGTCCCTATTTAATTGTTCACTACGATTTTGCGTACATTTTCAACGGCTTATATATCTCGACTATATTATGTTTTATTTTTTTGAAATCATTATCTTATAGTAGAAAAAATTGAGATCTATCCAACAAAATTCATATTTCATATTTTTAACAATATATGTTAAGAGATATAAGTCGTTAAAAATGCACGTAAAATCGTAGTGGACAATTAAATTAGTACATGGGGAGTATATTTTTGCATGTTCTATTAGGGGAATAGTTCAAATCATAGTAGATTTGGGCTAGAGGATATAGTCAAAATTTGGGAGTTTGGAAGAGTAGGGAGGAATAGAGTGTGGAGGGGAGCAGACGCGATCCCTGGTGGAATTGTCGAAAATATCTTTATTCGTGGCCGAGAGTTTTCCACAATTCCACATATTGACTTGACTTGGAAGTCTGAGTCAATGAGGGGTATTAGTAGAGTAACTTCCACCAATGCCATAATCACCCTAATCCACTGGTCATCTTTTCTCTTTTTCTCAAACCTGTTACAGTATTTCTTTTCGTTTTAACAAATGATGAGGGCATTAACTTGGCTATTTCAAATCCTTCACCGCAACAATTTGTAATCCTTCACCACAAAAATTTGACAACTTTTGCGCCAATCTTTTCTGACTTGTGCCTTTTTTGAACCACAGAATTTGTTAGTTGGACCGTCAACGTTTATGAATTAGACTACCAAAATCCAGAAATTGGAGTACAAAAATTTACATGGAGGGTCACAAAAGTTCAAACAAATTTACTTTGTTTTAACCGTAAAAATCTCATAGCACGAGTCTTAAAAATTCATATGTCAGACCACAAATATTCATACCATGTCGGAACATTTAAAAATATGTAATTAATGAGTATTAAGTGTTATTATTGGTGAAAAGGTTTAAATCAAAAGGTGTGTCCATTCGATTTAAATGAATAGACATGACCAAACCAATTAAATCTATAACTATTATGGTCAAATGAACAAACATTGCTATTGGAGTAGACATTGTAGACACCCTAATTGGTTTAACAAGTATTTTAGCTCTAACTTGGGCATTTCCCGATGAACATGTTGTCGTGACATATTTGGCTTGGAGTACGAAGTCCCGCTTGAATGGTTGTAAACCCAAGTTGATGCATCTTCCAAAACCCCTTTCTAAGCTTGATCACACTCTTATGTTCACTTTCTGAACCGATCTGAAAGTGGCGATCACCACTAACTTTTGTCGATCGCTAGATATACAGTTATACAGTTGATCACCACTTTCCTTCTCTGCCTTAACTATGTCGATCACTAGACAAAGAGTTGATCGCCAGTTTTGGTAACTTCATCGCCAATTTCCCATGGTCCAAAACCATTACTGCCCTTCCATTTCTGTCTAACACTACTCTTAATGACGATCGCAAATCTTGATTTTTCTACAGAATATTCCAGAAACCCGGTTAAAAGTGGAAATAGTTTGAATCGTTTTCGAACTCTGCTTTCTTGCCCCGGTTATACACTACAGATTTCGAATAACTCTATTTGGTAGAGGTATAACTGGATTAAACTCCCAATTTAGGATTTAATTAAATCCAAGTGATAATCTCCAAACTTTATCACTTCTCCCTTATAAATAGAGGCCCTAAACCTCTGAATTAGAGACGATTTTACCTATCAACTTTTCCTCTGGTTTTGCTCATGAACCGTTGATAGGTAAACATACTTATGTACCGTAGCCGGAGGGGTATTCTGCTTTTGATTTACTAGCATTTTTGGTAATGGTGTACATGCTCTAAAATGCTGGGAATTAAGTAAGAGAAAAAGTAGTCCATTTTCTTACAGTGATGACAGGACACTCCATTAATGCTCGGTTTGACCAACTTACCTGTTAAAGAAATATGAGAAAAAAAAATTTATATCCCTTCCATTTTGACCAAAAATTCATTTTGGTCATTCACCTTTCAATTTCGGCATAAAAATACTTTAACTTTTCAATTTTTTTCAATGTTATCCTTTAGGGATATATACATATATACACGAAAAATAGGGTGTTTGGATCAAGCACCCTACACATATCGGATGCCGTTTGAATTTTTGAACGGCTCGGATCGGCCGTCCGGTGGCCGGAGATGGCCCGGAGCAGGACTCAAAGAAAACAGATTCCTTCCAAAGGACGACATTGAAAAAAATTGGAAAGTCGAAGTATTTTTATGCCGAAATTGAAAGGTGAAGGATTAAAATGAATTTTTGGTCAAAGTCGAAGGGATATAAAACAAATTTTTATAAAATTTTCTAATCTTTTATAACTGGTAAGTGTAGTGTCAAATTTTTGCGAACCATTAATTACTCGATACGAGCAAAATTATATAGTACATAATTTTATGTTTTTGAGGAAAGACTCATGAAATGAAAATAACTTAAAAATTGATGAACTCGCTCTGTGTTCAAACTCCTTTTCTAGTTTTTCAATGATTTTCATCGTTAAATCTTTCAGTTGAGAACCTATGCCCTGTATCCAGCTCAACCGAGTAATCATCATTGAGAAAAGTGGTTTGGCCTAAGTTATGGGTGTTAGGAACTTCTAGGCATGCCGCCTGTTAATATAGTTAAATCCCGTCTCTAACTTTTTGGACGTCTCTGTTTTGTGAATTTTCTTTTCCAGTATCGTTTGGCTTTGTTGGAAATTGGATTCAACCAGACAGCTGTGAACGACCGGAATCAACCCGAGTCAAGTAAGGAATTATTGAATTAGGTTTTTGTGAGTTGAGCTGGGTCTTTTCCAAGTAGCAGCACTACTATGACACAAATGGACCCTATTATGGATCCGATAAAATCACACTGATTAGATATCGATATAGGCATGAACAAACCATGTTCTGTCTTGAAATTTTTTTAAAGACTATTATATATGCATTTGAGACAAAACTCCAAGGTAATCACTCATGTGTCGTTCTCGTGTCTCTACCCTATCTTTTGGCACGACTATTAGGAATTGGAGATGTGGCTCATTTATGCATCACAACAGGTCCCCCAGTTAGATTTTAAGTAGCTTGATTTTTTTGGGACACAGAATTCTAAATAGGGGACATCATCTCCATTTCCACAATTTTGCTCCTTCGAAACGACCAAAAGATTGAAAATGACTCAACAGCGCTCGGTTAGAAACTATGATGCCAATCTTAGAACATCTTCTGAACCATTGCGGACTTTACCGCTTAATTGATGCCAATTGAAGTACTACCAATTTATTTGAAAGAAATAATATGCCTAATTGTTTGCAGAATATTGATAATCATTCCAGATACAAGTCCATGGCCATGGGTGGAGCCGAACCCTTCTATGGCCACTGACCAAAGGTGAACCGACTGTCACGCGGGGCTCACTCCAAGTCTTGTACAAATGATCCAAATTATTCAATAATTTTGAACGACTCGGATCATCCGTGCGAAACCCAAAGTGAGCCCTGTGAGCCAGTCAGTGCCTGTAGCATTTTCTGGGTGGAGCCGGAAGATAGGAAGCAAGGTCACCTGAACCACTGACTCAATTTTTCAGTCGGATTTCTATTGGCGTTATTTCATTTATCATTCTCCAAAGTTGAAATTTATTAAGATGCAAATTAATTTGTTCAGATCCTAAATTACATGTACTATTTATTTATTTTATTCCTTTTATTACTCAGGTGTTCGGAGCAGGTTATGTGCATATTGAAAATATCATTTTCCGTGGCCAAAGAGTTTTCCACATAATGACTTGACTTTGAAGTCTGCGTCAATGAGGGGTATTTCTAGATTACTTCGTTAGGGGACATCATTTCCACAATTTAGCTTCTTCGAAAATCATTGATAATAAAAACTAATGTCGAATTCTAGGGCTTGTGATCCTCTACTCGGAGCTTGTTCATGGAATCCCACCCATGTTCAAGATCCGAGTAGAAGATCACAAGCCCTGGAACTCGACAAAAGTTTCCATTATCAATGATTTCCTTTACCTCCGTAGGGGAAACCTTGTGATCTAGCTCATAATAATACTTCCTTCTGTAAACATCGTTCCAAATGAACATTATCACCATTAAGAAGGCGGCCAAGGGTAGGTGCCCTCCTTGATCGAATTTGTAGAGGACAGAACTTAAATAGAGGAGCTCGACTGATCCAATGATAAGAATGTGTAAGATAATGAGAAGAATGTTGATTTTCGATATCATGATCATGACGAGAATTAGGAATGCGGATGTAACCGTCATCACAAACGCCATCGCGATCCATGCATCCGAAAATCCATTCAGTACATAAATTAGCTTACCAAGCTAGGGACATCCATGCCGGCCTCTTTTTTGTTTCTCTTGAAGTAGTCAATGATAGAACTTTGGATTCAATGCTTTGATTACGGTTGGATCATGAAATTGTAAACCCCAATTCCACCAATCATTAGGAACCAAATACTAATTATTGGAGCGAAGCTGTAGCTGACTTTATCTACTACTTGGCTCGACAGGTCGGAAATTCAGTGGGGCTGGGGGGTTTGTCCCTGCCCAAAGATTTGATTATTCTTCTATTAATTAGTATAAGTAAATAGATGGGTGCATTTAATATGCCTAATTGTTTGTAGAATATATCGAGATAATTATTCCAGTTACAAGTTCTTATGGTCAAGGGTGGAGCTAGCGCGCCTAAGTCACCTAATTCAGGTGCAGATGTGAGAACATGAGCATGAAAACATCATTGAATTACATCTCGAATTACTATAATTTGCGAAACTGAGAATTGAGAGCGTAGCGCGAGGATTTAGAGCGGAAGCGCATGATATTTTAAAAAATTATGTGAGGGTGGAGCCGGATGCATGATGGCAAGCAAGCTAGGCCACCTGATCAACCGACCCACTAACTCAATTTTTATGTACCATTACTGAAAATTCTATTGGTATTTCATGTATATATCATTCTTCAAAGTTGAAATTAGTTAAGATTCGAATTTGTTCAGATCCTAAATTAGTACTACTATTACAGATACCAAAACCCAAAAGTTGAACTAGAATTGGGCCAGAATAGGGTACAAAAAACAATTCACTAGAGTTGGCCCTAACCCAAGCTGAGATAAGGCCTTTCCAACCTCTATATTTATTGGCCCAAGTAAATTGTCCTTGCAAGACCATGAAAAAATTAAGATGGCAGTTGGGTACCTCAAGGTCAAACAATTGAAACAAAAACTACTTCGATTTGAGAAATTTTTGGATGCATATAGAGTATCGCTGACGTGGTATCCGACGCACACATCTGGACCGGCCAAAAATGCAACCAACAGTCCTGATTGAAACACACCTTTTCTTCTCTCTTTTTTAAATTTGTTCGGTACCTTTCAATCCTGACCATCGGTTGCAAATTTAGACAACCCGGATGTGCGCGTCGGGTACCACGTTAGCAATACTCTATTTGCAACCAAAAATTTCTCGATTTGATTCTAGTAAAAATTTGGACCATGGGTAAAGTAGTTGTCTGGACTCATCCCTCCCTTGGTCCGTTCTTGTCAATTGATTTTGAAATGAGGGTCCGTTCTTGTCTCTTTGTCTGAACTGATCGTTGGGCCCATCATTTGTGGTTATGTTCCCACATTTGTTTGGTTGTTTTTTGTTCTCTGAGTTAGTTGACTCCTTATCAACTGGCTTGGGTTCTTGGCATATGATTGTCGCCGGGATAGGTGTCAACCTCGTTGGGATTTATTCTTGGCGTTATGATGCCGTTTTTTTCTTTTCTTTATTTACCTATGTATTCTCTCTTCCCTTAATAATATTCTTCTTTGCCGTTCATCAAAAAAAAGAGAGGATAATTCCACATCAAATGTTGGACAATTGCACGTATATAATGAGGTTCCAATCCAAAGGTCCATTTATTCTTAGGCTGAAATTTCCATATGATTAGATTATGGGGCCATAGTTTTGTACGAAGGCCCATTAAACGTTAAGTACATGACAAACCAAGAACATGGAACGTACAGCAGTGCTGAGGAAAACACTGCAGGTGCTTATAAATGTTGATTGCTCGTGCCATGCACATTGCACAGTTAGATAAATATGAGGCCTTTTTTTATTTGTATTTGATCTGCTAAATACGTATAAAATACAAGTTTTTTATTTGTATTTGAATAGTTTTACATGGAATTTTTTTTAGATTCTAAATATCAGGGTTTTTTTTTTCTTCCTCAACGAAAGTCAAGGTGGGTTTCTCTTCAAAAGTTTTGTCTCCAGTTTATGGGCTTTAGACACTATTTGGACTTGTAGTTAATGTATGCGAGTAAAATGACTTGTCTCAAAATCTGTGTTTTTGTGGACTTAGTCTGTTTAAACAAGGGAAA
>JAOTQK010051347.1:0-14116 GCA_025642025.1 Rhododendron ferrugineum | reverse complement strand
AAGGTCTGAGCTACACTAGCCCAGTAGCAAGCTCTAATCTAACAATATATGCATATGAAATGTAGGAATGGAAACAAAATGGACAAAGGTAATAAGATTCAATGAACAAGCGACGAAAGCAAAATCCACTTAAACAATCCAATTTCAGAACCAACAGTGAGCACCAATGAATAACCATTTAAAACACCATTTGCCTTAACGTGTCTCGTACAGTGTCATGAGCCGAAGCTCCTGCCGAGCCAGTTAAAGGACCCCGATGTCCTCTGCCAGGCACCTTGCCCATTGGGAGGTCCTGAAGTATCAAATATGAGCATATAGCTCCTGCCGGGCTAATTAAAGGACCCCGATGTCCTCTGCCAGGCACTCACCCGTTCATACTTTGTCTTGATCCGATTTATCCATTCATACTTTGTCTTGATCCGATTTAGAAACCCAATCTATCCATTCATAAACCCTATCTATCCATTCATACTTTGTCTTGATCCGATTTAAAATGACTGTGATTCGAGCTTTTTCCAGAACTAATTTGTTTTTCGACCCACTAAGGGTAAAATGGTAACTTCCTTTGATGTAGAAACGATTTTCGATCAAAACTACTTCAATACGAAAGATGATTTAACAAGCTTTCCAACGGTTCGAACCATGATCGAATTGGATTTCGGGTGTGTCCGTGTCGAGCCCGCAAAGTTTAGCTTGTTTTCAAGTATGACGGATGCGCCCAGGGGCAAGGGAATGCGCCTGAGGCGTATCAAAATGCGCCTGGGGCGCAGTAAAGCTTGCTAACAAACCAAACTTTGCGGACTTGTCCCGGACACTCCGAAATTCAGATTTGCGTGTGGTTTGAACCGTTAGAAAGTTTGTTCAATCTAATTTCTATCCCAAGTAGTTTGGATCCAATATCATTTGAACATAAGAATATATGACCATTTTACCCTCAGTGAGTTAAAGGATAATCATTTCGATCTACCGCTCGCAACTTTCTCATTTTAAATTGTACCAAGACCTTCTATATATCGATAAATAGGGTTTTTAAAGTTATAAAAGGTGGTGGGATGAAACCATCAAAATATATAGATCTAGTTCATGAAAAGTGAGTAAAAAAAAGACTATAAGAAAAATCATCGAAGCTTTTAAGGCTAAAACACGTTTTGTCCTTCATTCGGTGCTCAAATCCCTAATTCTTAGGTAATTATTCATTGTTTAAGTGGTTCTACGAATATTTTCATTAGTATTTTCTAATCTAAAAAGTAGAGTTTTTTCGATCTGTGTGTGTGTTGTAGCTATTAAGTTATGAAATTCTCCAATGGCGCAAACGTTCAAGTGAGGGTAGTCAAATGGCAAGGGTGGTAGTGGTAGTCATAGTGGTCGGTTAATTGTGTAGGTGGTATGGACATTCGAATTTTACTCCGTAAACGTACAAGAGAAAACAACGCTTCCGCCGCACTCCATTCCTTTGCACTTGACTTGCTAATGTAACAGGACTTCAAAGATATTCGTCAGATAGCGCCCAATAGCAAATGGAGCTGCAAGCTTCATCTCTTCTTTTCCCATATATGCGAAAGATATGTCACAGGAAAAAGAGCTGCTTTTTACTCAAAGCCAATGGAAAATGGGTGAACTTCAAAGGTGAAATTAAAAAATTCTTAATTCAGGCACGATCTGCCTGTCTGGTGCTAGGTCTAGGAATGGCGCGAGGCAATGATCGATGGAATATCCTAGAATTAGGAGTGTGTGTTCGGAAAAGAACTTAGAATGTGTGGACGCCTAAACGTGTTTAGCTTTTATGGTCTGATCGGTCTTCTTTTAACCAATTTTCCATAAAATTATACTTCATTAATTCTGTTTTTCTTTTTCATTATATTTTAGAAGTTCAGAAACCCTATCTATGCTTTCATGATTTGTCTTCATCCGATTTAAAGTGACTGTGATTCGAGATTTTTCATGAAATAATTTGTTTTTGACACCACTAAGGGTAAAATAGTAACATCCGTTGATGTAGAATTGATTTTTGATCAAAACAACATCGGTAAAAAAGAAGATTTAACAACCTTTCCAACGGTTCAAACCACGATCGAATAGGATTTTGGGTGAGTCCGTGACGAGCCCGCAAAGTTTAGCTTTTTTTCAAATGTTACAGATGCGCCCGGGCGCAAGGGAATGCGCCTGAGGCGTATCGAAATGCGCCTGGGGCACAGTAAAGCTTGCTAACAAACCAAACTTTGCGGGCTTGTCCCGGACACTCCGAAATTCAGATTTGCATGTGGTTAGAACCGTTAGAAAGTTTGTTCAATCTAATTTCTATGCCAAGTAGTTTGGATCCAATATCATTTGAACAAAAGAATATGTGTCCATTTTACCCTCAGTGAGTCAAAGGACAATCATTTTGATTAAACGCTCGCAACTTTCTCATTTTAAATTTGACCAAGACCATTTATATATCGATAAATAGGGTTTTTAAAGTTATAAAAGTTGGTGGTTTGAAACCATCAAAGTATATAGATATAGTTCATGAAAAGTGAGTAAAAAGGAGACAATAAGAAAAATCATCGAAGCCTTTAAGGCTAAAACACTTTTTGTCCTTCATTCGGTGCTCATATCCCTAATTCTTATGTAATTATTCTTCGTTTAAGTGGTTCTACGAAATTTTCATTTATAACTTGTGACTAAGAAGTTGAGTTTTTTCGATCTCTCTGTGTGGTAGCTATTAAGTTACGAAATGTTCCGAAGGCGCAAACGTTCAAGTGAGGGTAGTCAAATGGAGGGGGTGTTAGTGGTAGTCATAGTGGTCGGTTAATTGTGTGGGTGGTGTGGACAGTCGAATTTTACTCCGTACACGTACAAGAGAAAACAACGCTTCCGCTGCACTCCATTCCTTTCCACTCGACTTGCTAATGCAAGATGACTTCAAAATTTGCGTCATGAAGCGCTCAATAGCAAATGGAGCTGCTAGCTTTTTCTCTTCCTTTCCCTTATCTCTAAAAGAAACGTCACAGGAAAGAGAGCTGCTTTGTACTCAAAGAAGATGGAAATTGGGTGAACTTCAATGGTGAAATTAAAAAATTCTGAATTCAGGCACGATCCGCCCGTCTGCTGCTAGGTCTAGGAATGGCGCAAGGCGATGATCAAAGGAATACCCTAGAATTAGGAGTTTGTGTTCGGAAAAGAACTTAGAATGTGTGGACGCCCAAACGTGTTTAGCTTTTTTGGTCCGATCGGTCTTCTTTTAACTAATTTTCCTTAAAATTATACTTCATTAATTTTGTTTCTCATTTTCATCATATTTTAGAAGTTCAGAAACCCTATCTATCCATTCATAATTTGTCTTGATCCGATTTAAAATGACTGTGATTCGATCTTTTTCCCGAAATAATTTGTTTTTCGACCAACTAATGGTAAAATAGTAAAACTTCCTTTGATGTAGAAATGATTTTCGATCAAAACAACTTCGGTAAAAAAGAATATTTAACAACCTTTCCAATGGTTCAAACCACGATTTAAAAGGATATCGGGCGAGTCCGTGTAGAACCCGCAAAGTTTAGCTTGTTTTCAAGTGTTACGGATGCGCCCGGGCACAAGGGAATGCGCCTGAACCGTATCAAAATGCGCCTGGGGCGCAGTAAAGCTTGCTAACAAACCAAATTTTGCGGGCTTGTCCCGGACACTCTGAAATTCAGATTTGCGTTTGGTTTGAACCATTAGAAAGTTTGTTCAATCTAATTTCTATCCCAAGTAGTTTGGATCCAATATCATTTGAATGTAGGAATATGAAACCATTTTACCCTCATTAAGTCAAAGGACAATCATTTTGATAAAACGCTCGCAACTTTATCATTATAAATTGGACCAAGACCATCTATATTCGATAAATAGGTTTTTTAAAGTTATAAAAGATGGTGGGATGAAACCATCAAAATATATAGATCAGGTTCATGAAAAGTGAGTAAAATGGAGACAATTAGAAAAATCATCGATGCCTTTATGGCTAAAACACGTTTTGTCCTTCATTCGGTGCTCAAATCCCAAATTCTTAGGTAATTATTCGTCATTTAAGTGGTTCTACGAAAATTATCATCAATAACTTGTGATCTAAAAAGTAGAGTTTTTTCGATCTCTGTGTGTGTTGTAGCTATTAAGTTACGAATTGTTCCAAAGGCGCAAACGTTCAAGTGAGGGTAGTCAAATGGCGGGGGTGGTAGTGGTAGTCATAGTGGTCGGTTAATTGTGTTGGTGGTTTGGACAATTGAATTTTGCTCCGTAAACGTACAACAGAAAACAACGCTTCCGCCGCACTCCATCCCTTTGCATTCAACTCGCGAATGCAAGAGGACTTCAAAGATATGCATCGTAAAGCGCCCAATAGCAAATGGAGCTGCGAGCTTCTTCTCTTCTTTTCCCATATCTCCAAAAGATGTCACAGGAAAGAGAGTTGCTTTGTACTCAAAGCAGATGGAAAATGGGTGAACTTCAAAGGTGAAATTGAAAAAGTCTTAATTCAGGCACGGTCCGCCCGTTTGCAGCAAGGTCCAGGAATGGCGCAAGGCGATGATCGAAGGAATATACTAGAATTAGGAGTGTGTGTTCGGAATTGAACTTATAATGTGTGGACGCCTAAACGTGCTTAGCTTTAGTGGTCCGATCGGTCTTCTTTTAACCAAATTTCCATAAAATTAATTCTATTTCATTAATTCTATTTATCAATTTCATCATATTTTAGAAGTTCAGAAACCCTATCTATCTATTCATAATTGGTCTTGATCCGATTTAAAACGACTGTGATTCAAGCTTTTTATCGAACTAATTTGTTTTTCGACTCACTAAGGGTAAAACAGTACCTTCCTTTGATGTAGAAATGATTTTCGATCAAAACAATTTAAGCAAGAAAGAAGATTTAACAAGCTTTCCAGCGGTTCAGACCACAAATCGAATTAGATTTAGGGTGTGTCCGTGTCAAGCACGCAAAGTTTAGCATGTTTTCAAGTGTTACGGATGCGCCCGAGCGCAAGGGAATGCGCCTGAGGCGTACCAAAATGCGCCTGGGGCGCAGTAAAGCTTGCTTACAAACCAAACTTTGCGGGCTTGTCCCGGACACTCCGAAATTCCAATTAGCTTGTGGTTTGAACCTTTAGTAAGTTTGTTCAATCTAATTTCTGACCCCAGTAGTTTGGATCCAATATCATTTGAACATAGGAATATGTGACCATTTTACCCTCAGTGAGTCAAAAGACAATCATTTTGATAAAACGTTCGCAACTTTCTCATTTTAAATTGGACCAATACCATCTATATATCGACAAATAGGGTTTTTAAAGTTATAAAAGATGGTGGGATGAAACCATCAAAATATTCAGATCTAGTTCATGAAAAGCGAGTAAAAAGGAGACTATAAGAAAAATCATCGAAGCCTTTAAGGCTAAAACACGTTTTGTCCTTCATTCGGTGCTCAAATCCCTAATTATTAGGTAATTATTCGTCGTTTAAGTGGTTCTACGAAAATTTTCATTAGTAACTTTTGATCTAAAATGTAGAGTTTTTTAGATCTCTATGTGTTGAAGCATCTAAGTTACGAAATGTCCCGAAGGCGCAAATGTTCAAGTGAAGGTAGTCAAATAGCGGGGGTGGTAGTGGTAGTCATAGTGGTCGGTTAATTGTGTTGGTGGTGTGGACAGTCGAATTTTGCTCCGTAAACGTACAAGAGAAAACAACGCTTCCGCCGCACTCCATTCCTTTACACTCGATTTGCTAATGCAAGAGGATTTCAAAGATATGCGTCATAAAGCGCCCAACAGCAAATGGAGTTGCGAGCTTTTTCTCTTCTTTTCCCATATCTCCAAAAGATATGTCACAGCAAAGAGAGCTGCTTTGTACTCAAAGCAGATGGAAAAATGGTGAACTTCAATGGTGAAATTAAAAATGTCTGACTTTAGGCACGGTCCACCCGTCTGCTGCTAGGTCTAGGAATGGCGCAAGGCAATGATAGAAGGAATATCCTAGAATTAGGAAAACCGTTTGAAAGTTTGTTCAATCTTATTTCTATCCCAAGTAGTTTGGATCCAATAACATTTGAACATAAGAATATGTGACCATTTTACCCTCAGTGAGCCAGAGGACAATCATTTTGATAATACGCTCGCAACTTTCTCATTTTAATTTGGACCAAGACCATCTATATATTGATAAATAGGGTTTTTAAAGTTATATAAGATGGTGGAATGAAACCATCAAAATATTTAGATCTAGTTCATGAAAAGTTAGTAAAAAGGTGATTGTAAGAAAAATCATCGATGCCTTTAAGGCTAAAACATGTTTTGTCCTTCATTCGGTGCTCAAATCTCTAGTTCTTAGGTAATTGTTCGCCGTTTAAGTGGTTCTACAAAAAATTTCATTTGTAACTTGATTTCTAGAAAACTGAGTTTTTTCGATAACTGTTTGAGTTGTAGCTATTTAGTTTCGAAATGTTCCAATGGCGCAAACGTTCAAGTGAGGGTAGTCAAATGGCGGAGGTGGTAGTGCTAGTCATAATAGTCGGTTCATTGTGCTGGTGGTTTAGACGATCGAATTTTGCTCCGTAAACATACAAGAGAAAACAACGCTTCCGCCGCACTCCATTGCTTTGCACTCGACTTGCTAATGCAAAAGGACCTTAAAGATATGCCTCATAAAGCGACCAACAGCAAATGGAGTTGTGAGCTTCTTCTCTTCTTTTCCCATATTTCCAAAAGATATGTAACAGGAAAGAGAGCGGCTTTGTTCTCAAAGCAGATGTAAAATTGGTGAACTTCAAAGGTGAACTTAAAAAAGTCTGAATTCAGGCTTGGTCCGCCCGTCTGCTGCTAGGTCTAGGAATGGCGCAAGGCGATGATCGAAGGAATATCTTAGAATTTGGAGTGTGTGTTCGGAATGGAACTTAGAATATCTGGACTCCCGAAAGTTTTTGGCTTTATGGTCCGATCGGTTTTCTTTTAACCAATTTTTCCATAAAATTATACTTCATTAATTCTGTTTTTCATTTTCATCATATTTTAGAAGTTCGGAAACCATATCTATCCATTCATAATTTGTCTTGATCCGATTAAAAATAACTGTAATTCGAGGTTTTTACCGAAGGAATTTGTTTTTCGACCCACTAAGGGATAAATAGTAACTTCCTTTGATGTAGAAATGATTTTTTATCAAAACAACTTCGGTAAGAAAGAAGATTTAACAAGCTTTCCAACGGTTCAAACCAAGATCGAATTGGATTTCGGGTGTTTCCGTGTCGAGCCCGCAAAGTTTAGCATGATTTCAAGTGTAACGGATGCGCCCGGGCGCAAGGGTAAGCGCCTAAGGCGAATCAAAATGCGCCTGAGATGCAGTAAAGCTTGCTAACAAACAAAACTTTGCGGGCTTGTTCCGGACACTCCGTAATTCAGATTTGCGTGTAGTTTGAACCGTTAGAAAGTTTGTTCAATCTAATTTCCATCCCAAGCAGTTTGGATCCAATTTCATTTGAACACAAGAATATGTGTCCATCTTACCCCCAGTGAGTCAAAGGACAATCATTTTAATAAAACGCTCGCAACATTCTCATTTTAAATTGGACCAAAGCCATCTATATATCGATAAATAGGGTTTTTAAAGTTATAAAAGATGGTGGGATGAAACCATCAAAATATTCAGATTTAGTTCATGAAAAGCGAGTAAAAAGGAGACTATAAGAAAAATCATCGAAGCCTTTAAGGCTACAACACATTTTGTCCTTCATTCGGTGCTCAAATCCCTAGTTCTTAGGTAATTATTCGTCATTTAAGGGGTTCTAGAAAAATTTCACTGGTAACTTGTGATCTAAAAAATAGAGTTCTTTTGCTCTTTGGGTGTGTTGTAGCTATTAAGTTACGAAATGTTCCAAAGGCGCAATCGTTCAAGTGAGGGTAGTCAAATTGCAGGGGTGGTAGTGGAAGTCATAGTGGACGGTCAATTGTGTTAGTGGTGTAGACAATCAAATTTTGCTCCGTAAACGTTCAAGAGAAATCAACGCTTCCGCCGCAATCCATTCCTTTCCACTCAACATGCAAATGAAAGAGGTCGTCAAAGATATGCGTCATAAAGCGCCCAACAACAAATGGAGTAGTGAGCTTCTTCTCTTCTGTTCCCATATTTCCAAAAGATAATTCACAGGAAAGAGAGCTGCTTTGTACTAAAAGCAGATGGAAAATGGGTGAACTTCGATGGTGAAATTAAAAAATTCTGAATTCAGGCATGGTCCGCCCGTCTGCTGCAAGGTCCGGGAATGGCGCAAGGCGATGATCGAAGGAATATCCTAGAATTAGGAATGTGTGTTCGGAATGGAACTTAGAATGTTTGGACGCCCAAACGTGCTTAGCTTTAGTGGTCCGATCGGTCTTCTTTTAACCAATTTTCCAAAAAATTATACTTCACTAATTCTGTTTTTCATTTTCATCATATTTTAGAAGTTTGGAAACCCTATCTATCCATACATAATTTGTCTTTGTCCGATTAAAAATGACTGTGATTTGGGCATTTTTCCGAACTAATTTGTTTTTCGACCCACTAAGGGTCAAATAGTAACTTCCACAGATGTAGAAATGATTTTCGATTAAAACAACTTTGGTTAGAAAGAAGATTTAACAAGATTTCCAACGATTCAAACCACGATCGAATTGGATTTCAGGTGTGTCCGTGTCGAGCCCTCAAAGTTTAGCGTGTTTTCAAGTGTTACGGATGCTCCCGGGCACAATGGAATGCACCTGAGGCTGACCAAAATGCGTCTGGAACACAGTAAAGCTTGCTAACAAACCAAACTTTGCAGGCTTGTCCCGGAATCTCCGAAATTCAGATTTGCGTGTGGTTTGAACCGTTAGAAAGTTTGTTCAATCTAATTTCTATCCCAAGTAGTTTGGATCCAATATCATTTGAACATAAAAATATGTGACCATTTTACCTTTAGTGAGTCAAAGGACAGTCATTTAGATAAAACGATCGCAACTTTCTCATTTTTAATTGGACCAAGACCATCTATATATCGATAAATAGGGTTTTTAGAGTTATAAAAGATGGTTGGATGAAACCATCAAAATATTTAGATCTAGTTCATGAAAAGTGAGTAAAAAGGAGACTATTAGAAAAATCATTGAAGCCTTTAAGGCTAAAACACGTTAGGTCCTTCATTCGGTGCTCAAATCCCTAGTTCTTAGGTAATTATTCGTTGTTTAAGTGGTTCTACGAAAATTTTCATTAGTAACTTGTGATCTTGTAGACAGAATTTTTTCGATCTCTGTGTGTGTTGTGGCTATTAAGTTACGTAATGTTCCAAAGGCGCAAACGTTCAAGTGAGGATAGTCAAATGGCGGGGGTGGTAGTGGTAGTCATAGTGGTCGGTTAATTGTGTTGGTGGTGTAGACAATCGAATTTTGCTCCGTAAATGGATAGGCGAAAACAACGCTTCCGCCACACTACATTCCTTTGCAATCGACTTGCTAATGCAAGAGGACTTCAAAGATATGCGTCATAAAGCGCCCAACAGCAAATGGAGTTGTTAGCTTCTTCTCTTCTTTTCCCGTATCTCCAAATGATATGTCACTGGAAAGAGAGCAACTTTGTACTCAAAGTAGATGGAAAATGTGTGAACTTCGAAGGTGAAATTAAAAAAGTCTTAATTCTGGCACGGTCCGCCTGTCTGCTGCTAGGTCCAGTAATGGTGCAAGGCGATGATCGATGGAATATCCTAGAATTAGGAGTTTGTGTTCGGAATGGAACTTAGAATGTGTGGACACCATAACGTGTTTAGCTTTAGTGGTCCGATCAGTCTTCTTTTAACCAATTTTCCTTAAAATTAAACTTCATTAATTCTGTTTTTCATTTTCATCATATTTTAGAAGTTTGGAAACCCTATCTATTCGTTCCTAATTTGTCTTGATCCGATTTAAAATGACTGTGATTCGAGCTTATTACAGAACTAATTTGTTTTCCAACCCACTAAGGGTAAAATAGTAATTTCCTTTGATGTAGAAATGTTTTTCGATCAGAACAACTTCGGTAAGAAAGAAGATTTAACAAGCTTTTCAACGGTTCAAACCACGATCGAATTGGATTTCGGGTGTGTCCGTGTCGAGCCCACAAATTTTAGCATGTTTTCAAGTGTTACGGGTGCGCCCAAGCGCAAGGGAATGCGCCTGAGGCGTACTCTTGCGAAAAGCTCTTCTTAAATTGGAGGAATCCGTATGAAAAAGAGATGGCCTGTCATGACACGCCTCCTATTTGCAAATGACTCCCTTGTCTTTCTGGAAGCAGTGCCTCAATATTGCTCCAACTTCATAGAGTTAACTTCATGTTTTAGTTAGGCTTCTGGGCTTTCACTTAATGTTCAAAAGTCCAGCCTATACTTTACTCTTAACATAATTAAAGGACAGCCTGAAAGAGGAAATCGAAGAAATTCTGGGAATGTTGGAGATGGAAGGGGATGCTAAATACTTGGGGCTGCCTCTGGTTTTGGGGAAATCCAAAAAGGAGTCTTTGGGATACATCAGAGACAAGATGATGAAGAAAGTCCACGGTTGGGGAAACAAAGAGTTAAATCATGCTGGAAAGTATGTGCTCATCAAATCAGTTTTGCAACCTATCCCTATGTACACCTTCATGTGCTTCAAGGCTCCTCAATCTTTATGTTTGTGTCTGAATTCGGCAATCAGCAATTTCTGGTGGGGTAGGCGTGATACAGGGAACAAGATACATTGGGGGGCTTGGCAGAAACTTACGGATTAAAAAGGAATGGGTGGCATGGGCTTCAAGGACTTTGAGTCTTTCAACGTCGCACTGCTAGCAAAACAATTCTGGCGCTTGATCAAGGAACCAAACTCCTTATGGGCAAAAGTTCTCAAGGGTCTCTACTTCCCTAAAAAGGAGTGCATAGAGGCTACCAGAGGATCCATGCCTTCCTGGATCTGGTGCAGTTTGCTGGAGGGAAGAAATCTCATCAAGGAAGGGCTACAGTGGAATGTGGGCAGTGGTGACCTTATAAATTTCTGGGATGATCAATGGGTCCCCGGAATTCCAGAGGGGAAGGTGGTTCCTCTTCAAAGTGCTCAGATCGAACCAGCTAGGGTAATTGATTTTATCAAGCCAATCTCCAAGGAATGGGATAAGGAGAAGCTCAGAACTTGTATTCTAGAAGAACAAGTCCAAGCAGTGTGCAAAATCCCAATTAGCCTCTCCAAAACCACTGACAATCTCATTTGGCGGCACACAAATTCAGGGAAGTTTACGGTTAAGTCAGGATATTTTGAAAGGAGGATGAAAATCTCAAAGTCTATGCCAAGAAGTGCCTCAAGCTTCTTCACCCCTTCAAAAACAATGTGGACAAAGCTCTGGGGAACCCTAACAGTCCCAAAGGTACGTATGTTTATGTGGAGAGCTGCCTGTAATTGGCTAGCGTGCAAGGCAAATTTGTTTCGAAGGAAATGTGTCCCCAACCCCCTTTGCCCAATTTGTGAAAATGCTAGTGAAATGGTTGAACACATGCTCTTTCATTGCCCATAGAGAAATGGTTGGAAGATATCTTATGTGGGAGCTATGTTCCAGATATGCTGGGCAATTTGGAAAGCTAGGAGCAAATTTGTCTTCGAGAACAAAGGACCAAAACCTGATGAGATCATAGAGCAAGCTCAGATAACTCAGGTAGATTACCTACAAGCAGTCTGCGATAAAGCTCAGAGGATTCCCCCTACTTCTGTTCGGATGGAAAGGTGGATAGCCCCTGCCCCCTCCCTCCGTTCTGAAAATAAATTGTGATGGAGCATTTAAATCCTCCCGCTGCCTTTGGCGTCGTCTTCAGAGATTGTGGTGGATCGGCTCTAGTGTGGCAATGTGGAAGAGTGATGGTCCTATCAGCTTTGGCAATCGAAGCATGGGCTCTTAGAATAGCTTGTTGTATGGCGAAGGAGTAGAATTGGCAAGAGGTTATCTTTGAGTCCGACTACAAGAACCTTATCAGCTATCTCAACGATCATAAGAAGCATTGCCCTTGGGAAATAGCTACTATGGTGGAGGACGTCAAGGAATGGGCGCAGACGAGAAGATGGACCTTTGGATGGTGTAATCACGCTGTCAATGGGGCTGCTTACTGGATTGCTAATAGGTGCTTTGAGAGAAAAATCTTATTTCATACGGGTTGTATTCCGCCCGAGTTATAATCTATTTTGCGTAAAGATATGTACTAAACTGTTTCATTTCAATCAAAGGGACATATTCAAAAAAAAAAAAGCATTTATTTGATAAAGTTGGCTTTTGTCTTTTTGCCATTATTTCAGCACCACGGCTAAATTTAGAAAACATTTGGCCAAGTCAACACTCTATTTTTATATTTTCCTTCTAGAGTAATGCAGGGTGTTTCGTATCAACTTACACGCACTTCAGATTAATTCATACAATCTCTCCGACAGCACATCCGTTTCACACGCTTATGCCCCAAAAGTCATTGGCAAATCACAACTCTTCATTCATCGCCTCCCAGAGAGAGAGAGAGAGGTGTTGATATGGCGGAGGTGAGCAACAAGCAGGTAATCCTGAGGGACTACGTGATGAGCGGTCTCCCAAAAGAGTCAGATTCGAGTTCAAGACCAGTAAGCTTCGGCTGAATGTAGCAGAAGGTTCCAAATCAGTTGTGTTGAAGAATCTCTACTTGTCTTGCGACCTCTACATGCGTAGCCGTATGAGGTATTCCGTAGGCAGCTACATTGCCTCATTCACTCCTGGTTCGGTCAGTCACTTAATTACAACTCATGATCCAATCTGTATCTTCTATATACACACACACACCTTTATAAATTTATGCTGTATATTTACAAATTCCAACTTGAACTGATAAACGAAGCAAAGCGCTCGAGTTTGAGCTCGCTAGTTGAACAGTCCTTTCATGATGGTACCTTTTTTGAAGCTAGCTGTTTAAGGTTTGGAACGAAGCTCCAACAAATTACTATTACAAAGGGAACATCTTATTGCAGTATTCGAAAAGTCCCTAAGTGCTAGTCAAGCAGCCGGGCACCGCCTAGCACCTAGGCCAATTAGTCGGGGATTAATCGATGTCTAGAGATTAGTCGTATCTTTTTAAAAATATTCTACACCCCCTCCCCGAAATGAAATCTAAAATGAAAAGCATCGAACCTTCATCCATCCATCAAAATCGAAGATTGTAATGTACGGAGACATGGAAACTATATGAATATGCAATATTAATAATGAAACCATAAACCATACTCCATAATTCAATCCATATACGACCTGCCTCATCCTCAAATTAATAAGTCTACATCAGTGACTGATCCTGTTGGTGTTGTGCAGCTTATAACTGGTTGTGGAGTGGCTGATTCTGGACATCCAAATTTCAAGAAAGGTGACTTAGTTTGGGGAATGACTGGATGGGAAGAGTATAGTCTCATTACAGAACCAGAGACACTCTTTAAAATTGAAGACACAGATGTGCCTCTTTCTTATTATACTGGAATCCTTGGTAAGTTCATTCCATTTGTTTCCTCCAAGGCTCCAAATTACATCAGGTACGATAGGCTGATTATCTTCTTTTTCTCATCCCAATAAGAAGGCATTCAATTTATTCGTCGTGGAACCTCAATGCTTGTGGATGAAGCAGGATATAGAGCAGAAAAGAAAATCGTAGTTTTTGTTTTTTTTGTTTTTCATGTAGTTATTTGCTAACTTAACAGCAGAGATCACTGGTTTTCCTTATCCACTTCTTTATACTTTCAGCTACATTGGATGGATCCTCATTGCGTTGATCTTGAACTTTGTAGGTCTGCCTGGTTTGACAGCCTATGCTGGTTTTTATGAGGTAGGCTCCCCTAAGGAAGGAGAGTACGTATTCGTTTCAGCTGCATCTGGAGCTATTGGTCAGCTTGTTGGCCAGTTTGCGAAGTTAAAGAACTGTTATGTTGTTCGAAGTGCTGGATCCAAAGAAAAGGTGAGTGCCTTTCACATGTCCATTCTGCTATTTATTCTAAATTATCATTTAGCGCATGTCTATACTTATTGCATAATGGAAATGTCATATACCTTACCATTGTTTGATAGTACTTTACCAGTATTTGTGTTACAAATTTCTAGTGTCCCG